>QJPP01004902.1:0-34982 GCA_003996215.1 Jaltomata sinuosa
TGAAGAGTGCTGAAGCAAGGAAGCTGGGAAATGGAATTTTAGAGCTTAACAATGGAGTTCCTTGGTTTTGTGGAGAAGAAAACGAAGTTGGGACTTAATATAACTGTCAGGGGTCCTTTATTGCGATCGCAACAGGACCCCAGCGTTTGCGAAGAAGATTCCAAGCCGGGTCCCATCCAGCTACATCGCGAATGCGATGGACCCATCACGAACACGATGGTCAAGAAACCAAACCATTTCAAACGTGATGAGATCCTCGCGATCGCGAAGAGCAACAGAGGTCTGCAACTTAGTGCAACAACCAACAAATTCCAAGCCTAAAAATCTTCCGATGGACCCTCGAGATTCATCTGGAACGTCGTGAACCCAAACCAACTATGCTACCTACCAAAAAAGGCATTCTAGATACAATGGAATCGATGAAACTCCCAACGGAGATTGTTTTAACTAAAAGTGTGCCCAACGATGAAAACCAACTCGAAACTCAAAAACCCAAAAATGAGTCCAAAAGCCTCGGGACCCAAACCAAAGGTCCCCCTAGCCTAAAGTCGATATTCCAGAGCTAACGGCGCTGACATAATTCCCATCCGAGGCTGTCTTCCCCAAATGTTGACCAAAGTCAACTCTACCAGCCAAACTGACTTCAAAACACACAAAGCCACACAAAACCAAATCGAAAGCACCTAGGCCCAAAACAATGGTCCCACTAGACCAGAATCCCTATTTTGGAGCCAACAGAACTGTCGAAATTCAATTCTAAGCCTATTTACTAAGAAAGTTGATCGAAGTCAAAGATTTTCCAACCTTAAGTTCTAAAATAGGGAAATGGTCATAACGACCTAACGAATGGCCCAAGCACCGATCTATCAGTCCCAGCAAGTCATAAATGACCTATATCCACTGAGAGAAAGCCCAAAATGCAGAAAAAGCATGAAAAATGGAAAATGACCTGTAGTGTCATTACATTGTGTAACTATATTGTGATATTAGAGCTGAAACTTTAGTTACCTCAAGGTTATGAGCCTTGTAAAAGAACAATCTTTTAGTTATTGCTGACTAAATTTGATTGCATAGCCTTTGACTTATGAAATTGAGAAAGAAAAGGAAGAGTTTAGTATATCAGCCTTAAAAATGTTATCGTTTCAAGAATCCTTTGCAGTCCCTTAATTTGTTTTCCTATTAGAAATTTAAAATGCAGTAGCATTTCTGAGTTCTTTTCAACAACTTTTGCATATATATTAGAATTTTTTTAAATACAACATTACAATTTACTGATTCTTCTAGATGTTCAAATCATTTCACCAACTGTATGAGTTCATTCGGTTTTCTAATAGTTTTAGATGTTGTTTAGTATCTGAAAATCATTACTGATAGACTTCCAATTCCTTGTTGTTTTGCATGGTATGGAGATTTTGAAAGTTTAAGAGGGGAGATATGTTGTCTTTAACTGGAATGGTTCCACCAAGAACTTCCAATGGTGTTAGTTCATAAGTAGCAGTTGGGCAAGATTTTTAGTCTAGGAAGCTGATTTCGATTGGTGAAGGCCCTTTTATATGAGCTCTGTTGGGAGACAAATATGGTGATTCAATTGAAGCATCACATATTTGAAAAAATCAGTGCCAAGCAGAAGACAGGTTGATTTACAATTCATATTTAATTGCTTATTTACTTTTCAATTTGGTCATTCTTAAATTGTACCTTTCGAAATTCATTTTTCAGAATCCTAGAGGCCACCAAAAAGAGTAGTACTAAACAATAATGTACTACTTACCATCTTCAATTATGGCCTCCGAGTCCCGTATAGAGTCTTTGAACGAATTTGATTTTGATGACTAAGTTGTATGTGTATACTTGTGATTTTTATTCTTTTTGGTATACATCTGTAATTTTGGTCTATCACATCTTTGGTTGAGCGCAGGTTTGATTCTGGCTAGTAGTCATTGCAGTTAAGTAACAAAACTTTTTCAGCTTATGGATCGTTTGAGTGTAAACAATGATGAATCATTGGAATAACTTCATGTGCTAGGAGAACACGTTTCTTATCACTGCGGAGGTTGATATATATCCATTTGATAATAGGATAGGATAAAACTATTTGTAATATTAATGCTTAAATGCAAGATTTAGTGTATATATTTAATTGTATTTTCTGCAATTGTTGTAATAATGTTTTACCCTATTGCAAAATATACTATGTAAACCATTAAAACCCCTACAAATTGTAAATGTTGGGCCCGTGCTAGCACGGACAATACCCATCTAGTTTTTATATAGAAGAGCCATGAGAAGGACGATCAAGGGCATTTTAGTAATTCTAGCTTCATTTAAGTCAAAATAATAATTTTATAATTATTGTTCAAAATGAAATTTTAGAAGAATTCATACATGTCCTTACTTTTGTTAGGGGTCCATAGGGATATTTTTGTAACTTTATTAAAATAAAGAGTTGTTATTGGCTAATTTTTGACAAATAATAATAAATGTTAAGCTCGTTTGGACATATTTTAGAAAGGAAATTTTGAACTAATTTAAAATAAAATGTGTTTGGATAGTTAATTTTTTATTTCTAAAAAAAATACTTTTAAGGAATATTGTATACACAAATTTTTAGTATTATGTTACATAATATGACCACTACTAAATTTTGTATCTTGACTATTAAAATAGTCTTAAAAATGATGTATCAATATTTTTTATTTAATTCAACAAAAATATCAAATTTAGTGACTAAAAGAGAAAATAATGTTTGGATATCAATAAATTATTATTTTAATAATGTATTCATCTGTAATGACCCTTCCGATCATTCCCGCGTTTACGCTTTCCTTGTACTGTTAGAGCTTGCATATAGTGGCCCTAAGTCATTATGGCTTACTGGGACCGGTGATTCGGTGCCCTGGCCGTTCATTTGGTCTTTATGGTCATTTTCCTGTTTTAGAGCTGAGTCTTAAAAGTTGAGTTATCGAAATCGTGAGGTAGTGATTTGCGATAGTGTGACCTCAACTGACCTTGTGGGCAGGTCGATCCTTATTCGAGGTGTCATATGGCCTTAACCTTCGTCCCGTATCAATGTCTTGCGAGCCTAAATTTGAGAATTTTATTAACATCGCGCGTATTTCAAAATATTTTATTTAAAATTTGAATGTGGTAAAAAGTTATATTTTTATTGCCTTCTGAAAATATTTTAAATGTTTATGAAAAATATATTTATTATGATATATTTGTGTATGTATTTATTTTATAAGATTTTTATAAATTCTTAATTTTTTAACGGAGATAATAAGTCAAGTTATGTTGATTTTTTTTATAGATAGTAGGCTTTACTCGAAATAATTTTCTATTATTTATGGTATATTTAAAAAGCTATATATATTTTACCACGAACATATGCAATACCCCAGTATATTAATATATTGATAATCTACCAACTTATTGAGCTTCTACTCATGAATTATTGCTATGTTTTGAAAAGATATAGAAGTTCTTATGGCCTTTATTGATGTCTATGCATGTACTTATGATCAAAGACGGAAAATAAGGAATTGGACCCAAAAAGAGCCAAAAAGGAGTGAAGTGTGAAGTGAGCAAACGAGACGATGATTTTGCTGAGAGATGTGGTGCTTGTGTGACACGCACTTACCTTGGTGCAGAACGCACCTCCCACTGCATGGAGATGAAAGTTGACTGAAGAATCTGTCAAGAGGTGCGATCGACCTGCGACCCGCATAATGCTTAGTGCGAACCGCACCCTCTTCGCATGAAGCTCTCCAATTTTCCTGAGTCACTGAATCACTGAAGAGGGTGTGCGATGCGCATATCACGACGTGCCAACCACACGTTGCGCCGCACACCACCCGAAGGGCATTTTTTTCCAAGTTTATGTGACGTTTTAGGAATGCTTATAAACACATTTTAGGCACAATTATAAATAGTTCTGAATTTTGAAAATAATTCTTAGCTTTGTGAACAAGTTTTTCCTTCTAAGAACAAGAAGAGGGTTTCTCACAATTCCTTCTTCCCAATTCTTAGAACCACCATTTGTGTACAAATTGAACTTGGATATTGAGAAATTTAGCTTGAATGGAAGGGAAATTTAATTACTCATTTGGTATATCTTTTTCCTTAAGCATGAGTAGCTAAGCCTCTTATCTAGGGATGTGTTGATGATGGGTACTTGATAAATGGGTGTGGGTATTGCTAATTCTTGTTTATAATTGTTTTATTGACATGGGTCTAGTTATTTCATCATATTTTAACTCTAAAATTGATGGTTTCAAACATCAATTTTCCTTACTTGGATATGGTTTTGCTTGAAAGAGGAGGTCATAGCTTCAGATGTGAAATTGCTAGTAGGAACTTGGGCTACCATTTAGATTGAGGCTAGAAATAGCTCAAATCGATGGAATCACCCATTTAAGGGTCTAAAGCTAGAAATAGTATGACCTCCCTAAACTTTAGCTAATTGGTTGGTTAGTGATTAGTCAATAGTGCTTGACTTGAGACTATTGAATATATAGTTGTTGATCAAGACATAAATAACCATACTTAAAACCAAGGTTACCTATGTCATTTAGCATGAATTTGCATGAATAAGCAATCACCCTATCCCATGTTCGAGTCCCATTTAATGCACATCCCTAGTCAGCCTCTCTATTGTCTACAATCTGTTTTACTTTATTGTTTTGTGGTTGAATTGCGAAATTGTGACAGATTCCCAATTCCCCCCTTTTTTTATATTACTCACTCTCATTGTGAACTTTGTCTTATAATAACCTAGGATAAGCTCTAAATTCTCTGTGGGTTCGACCCCAACATCCGTTGGGAACTATGAATGTGTTTTGCTCTAACAATCGCCGATACCTCTTAATAGGAGAGTACGCTTGAGCGTTATCAAAAATGGTGTCGTTGCCGGGGAATGAAGTTGTTTAGCCTTTTTGATTGTAGATTTGAAATCACCTTGAGAGTGTTTGTTTCTTTTTACTTTGTTTGTTGTTTATGTTTGGATTGAGAAGGCTAGTCCATGAGCGAGGTAGGTGACAACGATAGTATCAATGAAGGATACATGGACGCAGAAGCTGCTGAGCCTGTCATACAAATGGGAGTAGGTGCAATCTGCCTACCTCCTACGGTGGGAAATGCGGTATTTCACATTACTAGCGCAATGCTTGTCAAGCCCCGAGGCTACCCCCTAGATGTAACACGAGACTTGGAACCACAAGGATCCCAAGCTAACTCTTGGTCATCGCAATCTCAAGCATAACAAAGATAAGACATAGCGGAAGCATCAAAGTAAATCTGAAAACTGAAAGACATAGCACAAATAGAGAGTCGAATAGGAAATACAACTCAAAGATCATCTCATAACATCTATGTCTGAAAGCCTCTAGTACACTCATAGAGAGAATTGATGGGACAACACCCCAACTAACTCAACAATCTAATACGTAAAGGAATCATAAAAACTAAAATAAGATCTAGTCCTCGAACTACGAGGACTCACCAAAGCTGGCTGGGGGAGTGGCCTAGGACTCTAGTCACAAGCCTGAGAAGGTATGCCCGAATCTGCATCATCAAAGGATGCAGCACAATATGCGTTAGTACTATGGAATGTACTAAGTATGTGAGCAATGCATGAACATGATGAAAACATACTAAGTATACTTAAATAACTGAAATCATGCTTTTAAAGATAAACTCAATGCAATGACTCTAATACTTTCTTTAAGCTGAAACTTAATCATAAGTAATAAGTCTGAAATCTAAATAAGAGTCAAATGCAAGTTTAAAAGCATAAACTATTTTCTTGTGGGAGGTTATCTAACTGACATAAATCATGTGAGCTACATGGAATCCTATGTATCTGCCCCATCGAAAGGACCCAATACACCTTGCCAGGGTATAAAGGCATTACTTGGCGTGATCACTAAACTGATGCCCAACAGAAGGGACTTAAGACCTACGGTGGCACATAGTTCTGGGAACTTTTTGGGTACTCTCACCCTGTCCAACTCGGTGCTAATACTTCTCCCAAAACATATATATAACTCATATAATACTTGGGCATATTTGATGCCAAATCTGTTTGAAAAGCATAAGGGTATATCTGATACCGTGCAATTCACTTAACTTAAGTGGGCATATCTAGATGCCAAAATTTTCTTTATACATAGGGACATATTTGATGTCCAAACTTTCTTTAAACATAGGGACATATCTGATGTCCAAACTTTGTTTAAACATAGGGACATATCTGATGTCCAAAACTATTGGAAAAGCATAAGGACATATTTGATGTCATGCAATTCAAAAGTCATGATTCTTAAAACTTTGCAAGACCATAATTCAAAATATACTTTTCTTGCTAAATTCATACTTAAAGAATTAGTCATGACATTTCATAAATACATAGAGGCCATGAGATCTAATCATGCCAACTTTCTCTTGAAAATATGTAAATTCACAGTTTCATGCTAGAAATCAACATTCATGCTTGGGCTTTTAAAAACAATGAGAGAATCATAACCAAATCATGAGTAATCAAGAGGAAACCATGAATTTAAACATAGAAACTCATTTCATAAACATTCCCCAATTTTAGATCAAAACCCTAATTTCATAACTTCATAATTCAAGATAAGAGTTGGAGAATTTGGGCACAAGGGTGAAAGGAACCCATTGTTAAAAACACACATTCCTTGGTGGAATCCTTGGTGGAAGATGACCCACTTGATTGGAAAAGAACTAGGAGACTTGACTTGGAGCTTGGAGACTTAAACTTGAGAGCACTTTTCCTCCTAGAGTGAGGAATGAGGAACTTAGGATAGACTTAGGGTAATATGGGTGAAAACCCTTCTACAAGTAGTCAAAACGACTTCACTTAATACATAATAGGGTGGGAAATGACCGAAATTCCCCTGGGATTTAAATGAAAAGTTTTAGGAAATTGGGCCGCCTTACGAGTTATCCGACGGGCGTCATGTCTATGACGGCCCGTCAGCCAAGATGTCAAGCAGGGGTGGCCTTGGTGGAAGTTTGCTGGTCCCTTTTGTCGGCGAGCTCCCATGGCCCGTCACACTGACAATGCCCGTGGCCTAGCCTTCAGAAGATTAGTTGTTGGGGAGGAATGGCTGGACCATTTCGACAGCGAGGTCCTACGGGTTGTTGCACCTGCAACACCCGTCGTGCCGCAGTCGGACTGAGACAGCTGGCACAACCCAACTGTTTGGTCTTCACGGGATATCCCACGGGCCGTCTGAGCTGCGATGCCCATAGTGACGACACAGTTTGAAGGAAATGCAGAAACCTTGATGGATTTAGCATTCGATAGATGGATACATGTACAGGGTGTTACAATGCTCTATTAGATCCAAATGAAGGGTATATTTGGAGGAGCATCCCATGAAGATGCCAATAGGCACATCTGCAATTTTGTGGAGATATGTCAACCATTCATATTCCAAAATATCTCCCAAAAATTCATCCGAATTTGCCTATTCCCCTTCTCTCTAATGGGGGAAGCCACGACGTGGTTGGAGGAGTTGCCAGATGGGTCCATTAACTCTTCGAATGAATTGGTGGATGCCTTTACAATAAGATTCTTCCCTCCATCGCGGATGATGCATCTCAGGGATGAGATTACTAGCTTTTGCCAACTTCTCAACGAGACTCTACATGAGGCATGGTTGAGATTTAAAAAGAAGCTTGTGTTGTGTACTAACCATGAATTATCGGACTATGTCTTGTTGCAAAGGTTCTTTAGATCCTTGAACACAATGTATATATCCGTGGCCAACAATCTTGGTGGCGGTACCTTCATGGATCTCTAATTTCCTATTGTCTTGGCCCTTCTTGAGAGAATGACCAAGACTAACCAAGCTTGGCACACAAGGGAGGCAAATATTCCAACCTCGGGAGTGACCACATCCATCCTAAAAAATTAGATTCAAAGGAAGGATGAAGAGAGGGATGAGACCATGGAAAAAATAATTACACAAATAGACTTCCTTGCCAAGCACATGATAGGGGCAGTTGGTTCTAAGACCGTGAATGCTGTGAATACACCGGAGATCAAGGTTAGTGATGACGAGTTATTGACCATCGTGGATGGTAAACTTAGCTATTTGTCAGTGGGCTCTCATCCCGAGTATTATATTCTAAGGGATAAGAATCAAGGTTGGATTAAGGACAAGGAAAAAGATAGAAATTGGAGGGACCGTGACAAGGATGGTGATAGATACAATCATCGGAGTTTGAACCCATATATGCCTCCAAACAAGTCGGACTCCTTATATCAACCTACCAAAAGCAACGCTAGTCATTAAAAGATTGAGGACATGTTGTCCTTGGTGCTAAAGAAGGTGGACACGACTAACACTGGGGTTAATGAGCTTAAAGGCAAAGTTTCAACACTCCATTAAACCGTGAGCTCTCATTCGGCCTTAATTAAACATCTTGAGACCCAAATGAATCATCTATCCACACAAATGAACTCGATAATGAAGGGAACACTTCCTAGTGACACCATCACAAATCCTAAGAATGATTCCCATGCTATGGCGGTTGTTACTAGAAGTGGGAGAATAAGTGGAGTACTGAAGGAGCGCGTTGTAGAGCCGGTTGTTGTAGAAAAGAAGCCTAGTTTGGAAGCCATCGCTGAGCCGAGTGATAAACAAAAAAAAATCGTGCATGATGAAGATGTTGAAAACTCGGGGGTTGGGGTGAAGCTTGATGCACCTAATGCCCCGGTGAGTGTTGAAGTTTATGATGAAAGGGAGGTGGCTGAATCTCCTCCCTAAGTTGCTATTGAGGTTGAGAAGGACCCCCCTCTTGTTCAAAGTGTGCCGACCACACTACCCAAGGGACCTCCTCCGTACCCTCAAAGGCTTAACAAGAAGAAGGAAGATCATAAATTCAGAAAGTTAATTGACTTGTTTAGCAAGATATCGATAAACATTTCTTTAGTTGAAGCCTTGATGCAAATGCCGGGGTACTCAAAATTCATGAAAGAGTTGCTTAAAAAGAAGAAGGTGGCCGATGTGGGAACCATTGTGATATCACACAGTTGTAGAGCTGTGATGACAAGTAATGTTGCTACAAAGCGAGACGATCCCGGTACATTCACTATACCATGTACTATTGGGCTCTTTGTGTTTCGTAAAGCCTTCTGTGATCTAGGGGCAATCATTAATTTAATGCCGCTAGCGATTTTCAACAAGTGAGGATTGGGTATGCCCAAACCTACATCTATGAGACTTCTCATAGCTGATCGGTCCATTAAGCGTCCGATAGGAATCCTATTCGACATATTGGTGAAGGTCGACAAGTTTATTCTCCTGGCATACTTCGTGATCTTGGATTGTGAAGTTGATGTTGAGGTGCCCATTATCTTAGGGCGACCATTGTTATCCACTGGGAGAGAACTAGTGGATGTTGAACTCGGTGAGCTTAAATTCCGAGTAGGGAATGAAGTGGTGACATTTAATGTATGCCAACCCACAATACCTCCAAATGACTTGAGGGTGATTTTGGTGATAGAGTTGGAGGGAAAGCTTGAAGATACCCTTGAGGAGTGTGAAATGGGCAAGACGCCCAAGTTTGAAGAATTGCCAAGTCGGCAACACGTTGAAGTTTTGAGGATTTTGAAGGATGAACTCTCCCTCTCGGAGTGGGGTGACTAAAGTTGAGGTACAATTGTTGAGCCACGACATAAAATCAAACATTTCTTGGGAGGTAACCCAAGTGTTTTTACTTTGTCTTTTGTTATCGTTGTTGTTTTTGGTTTGTTTTAGGAATGTAAGGAGCAGAGTAATGAACAAGTGGGAAAATAGGGAAAAAAGAGGATGTGCGAAGGACTGTGCGGTTCAAACAAGCCATTGTGCATGTCGCACAGCCCAACGCATGAAAATCAGAAGCCTGGGAAGAAAAAGAGAAATTAGAGGCGATGTGCGCTGGACTGCATGATCCACACGAGCCCAAGTGTGCATTGCACCTCCATCACACAACGAGGCAGAAGCCTGGGCCAACTTCAGGGCATAAAAAGGTGAGGTGTGAAATGATGTCTGGGCTGCACCAGGGCTGGTGCGAATCGCATGTTGTGGTGCACCAAGGTAAAATTCAAATTTTTAATTGACCTAACCCGTTGACTGACCCAACCCAGAGACTGACTCGGCTCAAAATTCATTTTCTTTTCTTTTTAACTTCTGCCACCCTTACCTTTTCCTCAACTTTATCTCCTACAACTTCTAAAATTTATCTCTCAAAACCTCCCACAAATCACTCAAATTCTCCCAAAATCATCTCCTCCTCTCACCTAAACTCCTCCACCGCCGCTCCAACTTAGTATTGTCGTAGTTCTCCGGGTAAGTTATTGGGTCACCATTGTTGCTCTCCAAAAGTTTCAATTTTTGCTTCTCTCTGACTATTCTTTACTTGTGGTAAGTTCCCCGATGTTAAATACATGCTTTATGAAGGTTGGAAACTCATATTGTGAAGCATGCTTGTTAGAATTGCCATGTTGATTTTGGGTGAGATCCAAAATTTTGTGTCCCCAATTTTGAATTGTGTTATGGATTTTTCTTAGGATCAACTTGGTATAACATGATATTTTGATAATTCATATTGATTGTTAGTGATTTTTAGCCTTGAAATTTGTATTTGGGGTGATGTATGAGTAACCCACTTATGAATAATGCATGATTTGGCCCGATGATAGAATGGGTGATATCTTTCTTAAGGGCAAACCATCATTTTTCATGAGGTTTGGTCAAAAATTGTTGTTTGGGCTGAAAATTCTTGCTTGTAGTATACCCATGTTCTTTGTTGAAAATTTCATTGGGTGTATGATCTTGTGCGGGAAGGTGGTAATTATTGTTGTTAATTGTGTACCCAATTGAGTAATTGAAGGCTTGATTTTCCCAATGATGGACGGGGTAACGTCCTTCTTAAGGGAAGTCATTGAATTTTCTTTTGCTTGTTGATTGGTGATAATGGAAGTCCGGGGAAGTCTGAATACCCGGATGATTGGTGGTCATGATATCCCTTACCCCCATTGTTAAAATCGTTGGTTGTTGTTCGTTACCAAGTACGTAAAGCAAATCATGCTCTACGAATCACATACCTAATTCACAAGAACACTCCAAAAATTCCAATTGTGCCTTTGTGCATTTTGCATGTGATGCGTAGATCTTGATATGCGGAACGCACAAGGCACCAAACCATGTGAAAATAGGCTGTCAATTCACTGTTTTGATATGTGGCAGCTGGTGCGATGCATATCCTGGTTGGTACAGTTCGCACCAACTTTGCACATTCGAGATGAAACCATTAAAGGTTTATGTTAGCTCATGCGATGCCACGTCCTACACACACCTCATCCGGTGTGGTCCGCACGTGGCCCACATTAGCCAACAATCACCTACTTTGTTTTTCTACTCGTTTGCATTCAATTTTTGTAGTCTTTTAGTTTCTCCATTATGAACACATGCCTTGTGCCTGCTGCTAACCTCCATTTTTAGGACTTTGACTTCCAATAGGCACCACAAAAAGAGGTGTGCCTCAAATGAATGTTCAACGTCCACGAATGTAGGTTTGACTGCACAAGATGAAGGTCATGCTGATCCTGTGATTCGATTTGGATTTGAGGGGATGGAAACACACTATTTATAGTTCCAGGAGAAGCGACCAAAATTGGAAGTAAAAGGGTTGGACGTGGAGGTGTTTGAAGCTGATTTCCCGAATATCCACAAGTAGTTTAGGGAATGAATCTCGACTTAATTTTCCAAGACTCCGAGCCCATATATCCCGGTGTTGGTGCAAGAATTCGATGCATCCTACTGGGCTAGGCAAGACATTCTAAAGCATAAGGTTCCAATAAGCAAGCTCCCATGTCTTGATTTTATTTGGGTGAGAGGGAAAGAAATAAACATCACCCCTGCGGCCATCCACTTTACTATATGGGATGATGAACCAGTCCCTGAGTCACAGTACATGGAGCGTGTAGCTACAAAAGAGGACCACTATGAGTGGGCTGCATGTATAATTGCTGAGGGTAACCCTTTTTGGGCTATATCAAAAGGGCCTATTCATCGGTCTGACCTCAAGTTTGAAGCTTGGATATGGTTAGATCTTGTGTGCACTCGACTCATTCCAACCGGTCAAAAAACAAAGGTGAACATTGAGGTGGCTAACTTGATTGCTTGTGTCATGGATGGCTCTCTATTGTATGAGAGGGAAATAATAGTTGAATAGTTGAAGAGGAGAGCAAGACAAGAGAACACCTCCATGGCCTTTCCTGTTCTAATTTGCCTCATGTGTTTCCTAACAGAATGTCGCGGATTCATTCTCTAGATACAATTAGTCGGGGTGATGGAATGGTTCAATTGGAAATGAGGAGAGATAAAGATGTCCCTCTTGCCAAGAAAAGACACCTTGCTCAAGTCCCACATGCTACAGTAACATCTCAGATTGTTCCTTCAAATCCTCTGCTCTATCCAGCCTCATCTCAAGAGGCATCAAATACCACTCTCTTGGCTACCCCAACAACATCAACCTCAGGTAGTTTTCCTACACTTGCCCGCCTTGCCTAACATAATAAGGATCGCCTACACAAGCTGGCTAAGGACATCCCACACATGATCCAATCCGCCATTAAATTAGATTTGAAGCCGTTAGTGTCTAGTGTGAGCAAGCTTTGTGCTATAATAGATACTATGGAAGCGGATGTTGAGGAACTTAGGCAAGTGACCGCGCCTGTTGAGCCAAGTTGGGATCTTAATCTACCAGCCCCAAATTCAACATCTACTATGAAGAATGCTAGTCCTCCCGATGATTGGTGCACGAGTTAGGATTCGGATGAAGAAGATGGCACAAC
The DNA here is from genome assembly GCA_003996215.1 of Jaltomata sinuosa. Lineage (NCBI taxonomy): Eukaryota > Viridiplantae > Streptophyta > Magnoliopsida > Solanales > Solanaceae > Jaltomata > Jaltomata sinuosa. Next base: position 12,869 of record QJPP01004902.1, read on the forward strand.
CGAGATACAAGAGACAGTGGAACCTATTGAGATAACCCCAGAAGCTTCAGACATAGTCATCCAGAATCACCCAGAACCTCCAATTTCTATTATGAGGGTATGGGAATTTCAACCAAGGTTCTCGTACGATGAATTGATAACATACCAAGAGAAATGTGAGATTGTGGAACCAATCTGCCTTATTCAAGTCAACTGGGACCCATCAATCCCACCATTAGAGGGGTTTCAAATTGACCCAGTGCATGCCTACATTCCACCACTGGCATCACCACCACCTCCACCTCCGAGGCCGCCTCAGCGGTTCTACTCAAGGATGCGTCGTCACCATCATTAGCATCATCAGGGAGTTTTTGCACTCATTCTTATTTGTGTAACTTTTTATGAATCTAGGGCTATGCCTACTTTACAGTTTGGGGGCCATGTAATTATTTGTGGTATGGTTGATGGTTGACTCTGCCCTTGCCGGGCCTTTATGTTTATGTTTTTGAGCTTAATTGTGTCTTCGCCGGGCTTGATGTTTATTGTTGATGATTGTGTTGCTGGGTTAGTTTAACACACCCCATTATCTCACTACCCGTTCTTTGAAAATGCGCTAAGGGCCATACACCGAGGCTTGATTTTCAAATGATTCATCAGCGCACAATTTGGTCATCGCCTTGTTAATAGTAAATAGCAATAAACTCTGAGGGTTTTCATAATGCCACGATTCTTTCCCAAGGATCAAAATATTTTCTTTATTTTTCTTTTTCTTTTTCTTTTGTTTTTATGTCAAACCGAATTGGTGTTTCCCTATGATAGATTGAGAGGCAACTTTCTTAAGGGAAAATGCCAAGTTATTGTTTAAATTTGAGTTCGTAGTTTGCTTGTCTCAAAATGGACACACCAAAAAATATTCTTGGCAAGATGTTTTTGAAAATGAAAGGAAAGAGGGAAAATGAATTTTTGAGGAAAGCGTTCTCTTGTCATGACTTGCACACTCTCGTTTTGGCTTGATCAATTCACAAATGAGTGTGTAATGAACTTTGAATAGCTTGTCAAAAGTCATTTGTCCAAATTGATTTTGAGACTAATGAAAGAAGTCTTGTGGCATGATGCCTTGTGTGGTGAGGCTTTACCTTTATTCTTATGCATATGTGTCGTATAGAACTTGCCCCAAATATGATTCAAGGCAAAATTCTAGGTGTGACTGAGCTTGGAAAATGACCTCAGGCCCTTATAGATAGCCACTTCACCCAAATGACTTCCCTCGACATCAACCCTAGTGAACCTCTTTGAGTTTGTGACCGTTCTTTGACACCTTGTTTAACACCTTGACCTTTTTGGAACCTCTATCTTGGCACCCATCCTCCCTAATTGCTTGAAAGTGAAAAGTAGGCTAAAATCCTAAGTTTGAGGGGGGGGGGGAATGAAAAGACAATATAGGCAAATGCCTAAGTTTGGGGGTGTATGTGATCAAGGAGGAGAAGAAAAGAGATGCACTTCAAGTGCAAGGTAGCACCTTAAGTTGAACTGAAAATTGCTTCAAAAAGTTCAAATCCAATGAGAAAAATGAAAAGAATGAATAAGTTCTACCAAACAAAGGTGATACAAGGAGTTTTTGATGATTATGATGGAAAAGGAGAAGCTTGGGCCGTGTGAGGGAGAAATAAGGTGATGTCAAAAGTCAAAAATATGAGCGGTGTTTGAAATGATAACAAAGAGCATTAGGGAGGTGTAGTCACTTAAACAAAATGAAAATCCTCACCTTAGCCCTAGCCAACATCGTAACCTCCAAGTCCTTGGTGATTCCGATCTTGGCTACCCTACATTAGTGACAATTTACATGAAGGGCAAGCCTATAGGTCGACATGTGTGCGCTTGAGTTTTTTTTAGTGAGTGAGAGTCTTCTTGGTTCTCTATAATCCCTTTATTTGTGAATTACATGATTGTGAGTGAGATTCTCTCTTGTGGTGAGTGGCGTCATGCACTCAAATTGAAACAAGAAGTCTCAATTTCAATTTAGAGGATTGAATGAGACAAGTTGTATGGAGAATCTCGAGGCAAACCTTGATGGTACATGCCAATGACTTGAGAAGCTTTGCATCTAGTTTTGAATGACAAAACTTCCCTTGATTTTGAATGTGAAATGAAGCCTTTTTTAAAAAGGTTTTTAAAAGTACCAATTGCCTTGATATTGCGTTGGTTCAAATTGAGATAAGTATAGTAGTTGAGTCTTTTGTTTGTTACTTTTAATAGATTTTAGCAGAGAGTACTCTTTTGTGCAATGATTGAGTCTAAAGCATAACTCATTCCTTACCTTGTGAGTATCTTGCTTGAGGACAAGCAATAGTCCAAGTTTGGGGGTTTGATAAGTCGGTAATCTACCAACTTATTGAACCTTTACTCATGAAATATTGCTATGTTTTGATAAGATTTAGAGGTTCTTATGGACTTTATTGATGTCTATGCAGGTACTTATGATCAAAGATGGAAAACAAGGAATTGGACCCAAAAATAGCCAAAAAAGAGTGAAGTGTGAAGTTAGCAAATGACATAAAGATTCTGCTGAGAGATGCGGTGCTTGTGTGGCACACACTTGCCTTGGTGTGGAACGTACCTCCCACCGTATGGAGATGAAAGTTGACTGACGAATCTATCAAGGGGTGCGGTCGTTGTGCGACACATATAATGCTTAGTGAGAACTGCACCCCTTTCGCATAAAGCTCCCCAATTTTCCTGAGTCTCTGGATCACAAAAGAGGGTGCGCGATGCACACATCACGATGTGTGAATCGAACGTCGCGCCGCATACCACCTGAAGGGCATTTTTTTCCAAGTTTATGTAACATTTTTGAAATTTTTATAAACCCATTTTAGGAATAATTGTAAAGAGTTCTGATACTTATGAATTTTGAAAATAATTGTTAGCTTTGTGAATAAATTTTCCCTTCTAAAAACAAGAAGAAGGTTTCTCACAATTCCTTCTTCCCAATTCTTAGAACCACCATTTGTGTACCAATTGAGCTTGGATATTGAGAAATTTATCTTGAATAGAAGGGAAATTGAATTACCCATTTGGTATATCTCTTTCCTTAAGCATGAGTAGCTAAACCTCTTATCTAGGGATGTGTTGATGATGGGTACTTTATAAATGGGTGTGGGTGTTGCTAATTCTTGTTTATAATTTCTTTATTTACATGGGTCTACTGATTTCATCATATTTTAACTATAAAATTTATGGTTTCAAACATCCATTTTCCTTACTTGGTTATGGTTTTACTTGAAAAAGGAGGTCATAACTTTGGATGTGAAATTGCTAGTAGAAACTTGGGCTTCCATTTAGATTGAGGCTAGAAATAGCTCAAATCAACGGAATCACCCATTTAAGGGTCTAAAGCTAGAAATAGTACGACCTCCCTAAACTTTAGCTTGGTTGGTTAGTAATTAATCAATATTGCTTGACTTGAGACTATTGAATATATGGTTGTTGATTGAGAGATAAATGACCATACCTAATACCAAGGTTAACTATGTCGTTTAGCATGAATTTGCATGAGTAAGCAATCACCCTATCCCATGTTCGAGTCCCATTTGATGCACATCCCTTGTCGTCTTCTCTATTGTCTAGATTCTATTTTATTTTATTGTTTTGTTATTGAATTGCGAAATTGTGACAGATTCCTAATTCCCCCTTTTTTATATTACTCACTCTCATTGTGAACTCTGTCTAATAATCAACTAGGCTAACCTCTAAGTTCTCTGTGGGTTTGACCCTGACATCCGTTGGGAACTATAAATGTGTATTGCTCTAACGATCGCCGAAACCTCCTAATAGGAGAGTACACTTGAGCGTTATCATATATACTTAACGGTATGAAAATAACTTTTATCTAGGCAACTCTTTTCCACGTGGAGGAGAAGGGATGAACAATAATTCTTCCATTATTTATGTTGTGCCACTTGTCCACACACATCATTACTTACTAGATATAGAATGGATTTAAAATGAGATCGGAAGGATGTAAAACCTCTACTCTATTTATATATTACTCTATGATAAAAGAGTGAATGGAGAGGAGCTTAGGGTCAGATGAGGTTATTTCCAAAAAAATTCAACCTTCATTTTATTATCTTATGGAGATGAGCTTAGGCTGGACATATGTATGTATTTCCTCTCTCCTACCCACCACCTGTATGCAAGAGCATATCACTTCTTTCTCACTTAATCTCCCTCTTTTACCTCCTCACCTTTCCATTTGCTCTTCTGTAAATTTCTGTTTCTTCTCCACTTTCGATTATCGTGTAGTTTAGATCTGCTTCATATATAACTCCAGCTGAGGATTACCCCCCTGTTTCTCCCTTTTCGTCCCCTTCTTTTTAGATTATTATTTGTGTTATTTTTGAGATTGCCTGAGTTTTTAATTTGAAAAATGTTTTTCCCTGCACTTGGTGACCAAGTCATGCAGCTTTGAATCTTCTATTTATTTGTTATTATTTGAGAGGACATAGATAGAATAGAGGTACACAACTTAAAGTGTACAATGTTTCCTCCTGACTAAATTTACATGTCAAAGAAATTAGTGTTGAGTTTCAGACCTAAAATCACGACACATTTTGGGTTGTCTGTGTAAAAATAATTAGAAAATGTTATGTACTATGACTAACTTCTCAATATGTTACTAATATAAAACACAGGTTAAATACATGCGAAGTTGTTTACTAATTAAATGTGCTCAATTAATACAGGTATATGTAAAAACATATCTAATGCTGATTATAATTTTAGGTTAATTGGTGATTAAGTGTAGCAACTTTGTTGTTCGCACTCTACTTTGTTGTTTCTATGGTTTGTCTTTCGTTTCCCTCCATTTCAAGTTTTTCAAATTGTTGCAATAATGGATTTGGGTGTCTGCACTTACGTTAGAGTTGCTATTTGAATAAAATAAAAAGAATGAATTTGTACTCTTTCCCTCAGTTGCCTCGAATTTTTGTGCAGATTGACATTACAATTTGATTTACAGATGACTTAATTTTAAAGGTGTCATAATTACCAACTTATCTGAGCTCTTTCTGCTTTCAAATATACTTGATATTTCTTTACGATATCTTTGGTACGGCAGTATGTCTTGCAAAAGTGATTGGAATGCTATCGCTTCTGCATATCAAGTTTGTCTATCGATGGATCCTCAACAAACAAGAAAACGTCCTCACAGCAAAACAGAGGTTTATAATAAGAATGCCAAACAATGCCAAATTTATCACTATATGCCTACAGGTGAAAAAAGGCACTTCTGCTACAGTAACACCTCAAAAAAAAAAGAGGAAACAACTAAGCGTATTCTTAGAAATATAAATTCTTTAAATCCTGCCAAACCAATATATGTAAGTCAACATACTTTTGATGCTGGATGCTCTTCGACTCTTCAAAAAATAGGTTAGGATATCAAATTAATCATTTCCTATTTTAGCTATATATGTATTGTTATTCATGCTTAATTATAGATACTTTTCTAATAATTATCACCGAGGACATAATTTTTATGCGACCAATAGTGCTTCAAAAGGGGAAAGATGTAGTTCATCCTTCCCAAATTTCTAGAAAAAGTAAGTTTGTTAACATTTGGTAGCCATTGCTTTTTCTGTTTGCCGTGTCCATACATCTACTGGATATTTGCATTGAATCAACTTCAACATCAAACACTTCGAATACGTCATGTTGTAATGACCCTCCAGGTCATTTTTTATTTTTCGACCCTTTTCTGCGTTTTGAGCTATTCCTGTTATGACCATTTCCCTATTCTAAAACTTGAACTTAGTAAATCTTTGACTTTGATCAACTTTCTTGGTAAACATGCTCAGAATTGAATTCCGATAGTTCTATTGGCTCCAAAACGAGGATTTTTGTGTAGTTGGACCATTGGTCTGGGTCTGAGTGCTTTCAGTTTGGTTTTGTGTTGCTTTCTGTGTTTTCAAGCCAGTTTGGCTGGTAGGGTTGACTTTGGTCAACATTCAAATAAGACAGCCTCGGATGGAATTTCCCTCCATGCTATTAGCTCCAAAATGTCGACTTCTGGCTAGGGGAACCTTTGGTTCGGGTCCCGAGGCTTCTGGACTTGTTTTGGGGTATTGAGTTCTGAGTTAGTTTTGGGCATGGGGCCTACTATTCCTTAAAACAATCTCCATTGGTAAATTCATTGATTCCATTGAGTCCAAAATGTCGTTTCTACTCAAATAGCCCAATTGGTTTGTGAGTATCGGGTTCTGATCATTCCCAAAATTCACTGGAGAAGTTTGGAAAACTGCTGACTTTTGTTGCAGGCCAGGCCCACGGCGCCAGCCCCTTTAAATTCCTATTTTTCAAGATTTTTAGCTTATTTCTTTCACTTTTTTCAACCCCAACTTCATTTTTCTTAACTCTAATTACTCAAGTACAGTGTGGGCTCATGGGAATTCTCCAAATTATCGTTAATCTCGCTCCTTTATCGTTGGTACGCCTCTTCTTCTAAAAGCCTTGTTCTTCTCTTCAGGCTCAAAAAACTCCATTATTGAGGCTCTTACAAGCTTGATTTTTCTTGGGTTAAAACTGTGTTAGAGAACTTGATCGTTCGTGGTAGTTGTAGTTCCAATCCGTGGTCGATTCTTGCTTCCAAATTGGTACGTTTCCGCCCTTGAAAATCGCAATTCTCCACTTTTGTTATCATGAATTAGTAGTACTTCGGAGCTATTTTTAGCCCTGAAATGAACTCCGTTTGTGCTCAAATTTTGAGCATGGATTCCTAAATCACCGTGGACATAATTGTGAATTTTATTTTCTATTTCTCTGCATGGGCCCTGAGGGTCATTTTTTGACCTAATTTTTGGCCCGATTTTTCGAATCGCAATATGGGTGTCATTCTTCTTGTTTTGACACCTTGATTGTGTTTTTGATAGCGTGGTAGCTTTTTGAGAATGTTCAGAAGGGGAAGGCATATGAGTGATGGTTCATGTTTGTAGTTCAGCCCCGAGGTAGGTTACGGTTTACTTTCTAGACTAAGTTTAGTTAGATTATATATATTTATATGTTGCTGGAATGTTAGGTTGGATATTAGATAGATTTAGGCTTAAATCATGTTTATCACTTTAATTGGACATTTCGGATTTTAGTTTAGAATTGTTATGTTATCCTTAGCCTAGGAGCTTGTAGTATCTTTATGGGTAGTATAGAATCCTTAGTATGCTTTTAGGAGGCTTTAGAGGTAGTGTAGAGATTCTCAGTGCTTTTCGCTTTATTTCCAGTATCTTTTTGTTTTATTCTACCGTTATGTGTAACTGTGGGCCCGAGGCCATAGCTTGGATTTGGACGGAGTTCCAGGTCAGTTTCTCTTGGTCTAAAGGGTGCTTTGATCTGTTTCTCCTTGTTGTGTGTGTTTTCTCTGAATATGGAAATTTATATGCTCATACTGCATTGCCATGATTATCGGTACGGAAAAAAATGATTTTAAGGCTTTTTGGTCCTACACTTGACAATTATTGGGTTTTCATGATCTTTGGGCTTTTAAAAGGATTGCATTGGAATTCTTACTGATTTTGGGAGGAAAAGGGAAAAATACTACTTTTTATGCATACATTGATGATTCCGAGGTTAAATTTCGGGTGCCTGATGTGTTATCTCGGGTTTTATTTTTATGTATACATTGAAGAGTCTGAGGTCATTTTTGGGTGCCCCGATGCTCTATTTTGGGTTTTTCCTTCCTACACTGGTTCGATAAGCTGGATGTTCCATTTCGGGCGCCCGAGTACTAGATACCGGGTTTGACTTGTGTACATTACATCATTGTTGCATCGCATTGCATTGGATTTGGGTGCGTTTGGATTGTTGGCTTATTTGAGTTGACCTTGTTATTACTTAACCTTTTATTATTTTGGTTGTTTTGATTTTCGGCTTTATAACTAGATTTAGGTGGATTCCTGTGTTTTATCTGCTTTCCTGTATCTTTTTATTTATATATTATCTTTCTACGCTCGGTCGGCCTATGATGCCTACTGAGTACCCGTGGTCTTAGTACTCATACTAGACTCTGTATCTTTTTCTAATGCATAACCTTGTACGAGCCACCCTCACTGATCTTCCTGTCATTCAAGACCTGTTGCAGTTCGGATCGCGGTGAGCTCCCGACACTTTTGGAGACTTCACATGCTTTCCATCTTGTACATCCTGTCTATATTTTCTATTTTGGATAGATAAAGTCTGTTGTATAGCTACTCCTTACTTTAGTCACTTTTGTACTAGTGACACCAGGTCGGAGTTGGTTCTCGTGTATGTTTTGTCTGTTCGGTCTCTTTAGGGCCATCTTTTGTATATTTTGTACGTCGGTATGTACATATGTTGTTGTCCCTATCTTTTCTTTATATCTTTCATTTTTCCTTAGTTTTATTGTTATTATTGTATTCCATATCATTGGGTTTGGCTTTCCTACTGGGGGGATTATGTAGGCACCATCATGGCCCAGTTTTTGGTCGTGACACAGTGGTATCAAAGCTCTAGTTTACCAGTCTCACTAGTACAAGAGAAGGTGTCTAGTAGAGTCTCATGGATCTGTATGATAACGTTTGTATCCTATCTGTGAGAGGCTATATGATGTTCCTTAGAAAGATTCCATCTTGTTTGATTCCTGATCGTGCGTCCTTGACTCCATCAACTTCTAAAACTTCAGTTGTTTTATTCCTCCTCAGATACCTAGGACGAGTACGATAATGGGCGACAAAGAGGCTCCTATGCATGTTACTCCGGTGCTTTCTTCAGCCCCGAGATTTCAGAGTGTTGGCTTACCGCATCAGCTAAGAGGGGGTTTGGGGCTAGCCCAACTTCCGGTATGATATATGACTACCCTAGTTCCTCAGGGTACCATGGCTTGGACTCTGAGTTTTCCAGAAGGTGTATTTGTATCACAGGTAAGGGCAGCACCTGGTTCTTCAAGAGGTGCTTTGTCTAGGTTTAAGGTTATGAATTACCCTACCTTAGACTTTGCATTTAGCAGTTATAATTATTTTAGTTGGCATCCTTGGATTGGGTATTCTAGGTTCGCACCCCAGACGTTGCCCACTTCTTCCGCCGTCTTATTTCTTGTGTTGGTTGTAGTATTTGATCTAATGTTGTAGTATTACCCCTATGGCCCCGTTTGGACCCTGTATATACCTTTGGACCATAGATGGTGGGATATTTAGGGGTGTCCACAAGTCCCAGATAGCGAGTTGTGAGTTTAGGTTGGTTATGTATGTTGTAGTGCTGATTGTGCTTGTGCAGGGCCGATAGGTTGATTGTGAGCCATTGGGCTATTGTTTATCTGAGATCATACCATTTATGCAAATGGGTTTTCTGCATATTTTACTATTATTTTGTCTACGAGCCTAGTATTAATGATTTTCAAATACTTGCATGGCCTCGAGGGCTCGTTTTTCGGTAAAATGATTTTTAAAAGAGATTGAGAACAGACTTAATGGATATTCTTTGAGTAGAAAGGGATTTTATGATGACTTTATCACTAATTTTCATACTGATACTAGGCTCGGATATGCCGTAGCACTAGAAATATTTTTTATCACGGATTTAGTCCCAAATATTCCCTGGGCACCCTGTTTAGGGTTTGAGATTTGCGGTTACTTTTTTAGACCAGAGGGACCCCGAGTAGTTAAACTTTGAGATTTCACAATTTTTGTATGTGGTCAAGGACTTCCATGGATCTTGTCAATCTAGATTGGGGGCCACGAGTTGCCAGTGCCGGAGGAGGTACATACAACGCTACTATTACACCTAGCTCTATCATATCATTCCTATTATGTTTGGATCCTTATTTGTTATTTTCTCAGTGTGTGCTCTGGTGGTATGGGACGCCGGAGGGATCATTTTCTCTTGTGTATGCTCCTCGAGTCTAGGGACACCCGTTGGGACTGTAGGTGCATTAGCATGTGCTATCTTCTTGTAGTGCTGGTTAGCATCCTTTCAATCAATTATGGATTTTATATTCTATCCTTTGGTTGTCCTTGTGAGTTCAGTGTTTATGCGTGTGTTTTTCTCGGTGGTTGAATTCTTTATTAGTGGATGAGGTTTATTGGTTTTGGGAGGTGTCTACCTGGGGTTTTGACTCGTGGGAAGGTCTTGTTAGCTTCATTTTTTGTTTTTGCCTTGGTTATAGAATTAGGTTGAGTGTTTCTTATTCTAGCGACCTTAGGTGGTTGTTTCCTAGGTCATTATCTAGTGTTAGAGAGGAGCCTTTCTGTTGGTATGGTGTGGTTCCGGTAGCTTTGTATTAAGGGAGGTTATTTGTCTTAAGCAGCATGGTGATGGTTGAGGTCAGTAGGTATTGGTTGACTTTGCTTTTCTTCGGAGGTTAGGATCGACATTCATCAATGGTTGGTTTAGGGAGTTAGCAGGGTTATGGGTTGTTCTCAATATTTTCTTCAGTTTCCTATCTGGTTGGGTTTGGATCGTAGCCTTCTTGTTGACTTTTGACTCTAGCATGGTGGGTAAGTTTTGACTGTGGCATGTTGGTTAAGTATGGCCTGTAGCATTATGGTTAAGTTTGATATTCGTCCTATTCTTTTCCTGCCTTGTTGTGTATAGACAATATAAAGCGGAAGTTAGGGGAATAGGTTCAGGTTTTATTTGAGAAAGAGTATTTCAGGTTCGGTGTATCTTTAGAAAGGTTTCTATTGGGTTTGGAAAAGGTGAAATATGACTTCTTGTATATATATATATATATACATGGGTTACTAGTAGCTGACTGAGGTGATGACTGAGGGTATGCTTTAGTTTGCGGGTTGATAACTTGATTCGACCGACTACAGAGTGTTATAGCATTATACTTAAGGTAAATCCAAGGGCAGGGTTCCTTCTATTAGAGGCCGAGGTGGTAGGCTTTTCCAGTGCTACCTTTGGGGGTTTGTCTCATCAACTGTGATTACCTTGCTACATTCTTGGGAGGACCCAAGTTTTTGTAGCATCTACGGGTTGGGCAAACTTTACATTCAAATCCTAGTGGACTCCGGTTCCTAAGTATTCATCGACAGCGTATGAATCTACTCATGGGTTCGACATAGTCATTGGTAGGTAAACTGGAGTTGTGTTTCAGAATCATGGGCTAGCAGACTACTTTGGGTGGTTCGTTGATAGTTATCTTTGGTTGTAGTTTGTTGTGTCAAAAGGCAGTGCGTGCAAACAACTTAGCTTTCTTATTTCAGTTCTGGAGTGGTGGTTGGCCATGGATATCCACTCTTTGGCTAACCATTTGATTGGGTTTGACATTTTGGACCTCAACGGTGTTCTTATTAGTACGAGGTTTATTCTACTTCGGGTTGATGGAATCAGCGGTGTTGTATTGTATATGATCAGGTTGTATGAGTTTAAGCCGGCAAGGCTACTTAGGTTCTAGTGGTACCTCGAGATCGATGGTCGCCTTGGTGATTTTAAGAGTTAGAGGTTGGAAATGGTTAGTTCTTTGAGAGGTCATCTATTGTATGTGATTCGAGTGTTGTTTGGGCTCTGCCAGTGTAGGTCGGGAGTTTGGTATGTTGTATGCTTCAGAGTTATTGGTTTGTGTGCAGATACAGTAGAGCAGTTATTTTGGGCCAAAGGGGTGAGTTAGAGGGTTAAGACTCTGCCGACATCTAGGTGGCGACCCTGGACTTCAGGTACCCTTCCTTTTCATATGGGGTGTTTGACTTGATATTCACGGCATGGTGGAATACTCCCTGAGGTAAGAATAGTAAGGTGATCTTAAAATTCAAATAATGTTCTAGTGTTTGGAGCAGCAGCGGTATTTTTGAGAGTCTGGAGCGTAGTTGATGGCTACGGACTTCGTGGCAGGCTTACCACACTCCTTGCATGGTCTTTCTTTTTGTTTGGGTCTTTTGGGCAGGTTTCCCTTGTCCATTCGATTTCAGTCAGTTCAGACATGGCACGGTTCAGCGAGGCTGGGATCGTTCTAAGGTCAGAAGGTTCTCTGTCGATACAGGGTTCTCATACGTGCCTTTTTCCAGCCCTGGTGTGCAAGCATCAGTCAAGTTCAGATGGTTGGTTCAGATGGGTTCAGATAATGAAGTTGGTCTTAGCGAAAGGGTTCGTTCGATGGTTGATGGTCGTTTAGGGTAGAACTACCATGGTTTTTGAGGATGCGATTTAAGTTAGGATTTTGGGTGTCAAAGGATAGTAATCTGTAACTTAGTTAGATTAAATTTGAATATAAAGGTGACTTCGCTCGTGGTTGAGTATTATGGGAACTATGGATCTCTAGTATAACTATTGATACTTCGATAGGGGCTCGAGGGTTCTGCTTATTTGAAGCTTTATGATTGCGATGCAAAAGAATTCAGGTAAGAATAAAGGGTTTTTGCGGATCAGCAGGTTCATGAGTTAGAGTTTTGGTTGGTGATACTATGGGGTGAACTTGGTTATGGTATCTGATAACGCCCAAACTACACCTCAAATTAACGAAGCGTAAGCGGTCGTAGTCAAATATAGAACCCAACAAAGCTTGGGGTCGAATTCCACAGAGAATATGGTGAAGATTAAGCCTTTAGTGAAGAATGTGACTAGTCGTCAATAGTTTCCGGTAAATAGGGGGGGGGTTTTGTGATCAATATTGTAAACAAAACAAACACTTAACGTATGAATTATAATCAATAGGAGAGAGAGAACTAGGGAAGTGTTTACCATGGCGTTAGTAACAAAGTCGATTCTAGGCTTAATGGGGTTCTTTCTATTTGCGTGCCACGATGCGATTGAATCAATGGTATCGTCTAAACGTTTCTCAACCAAATAGACAAATTTACTTTTCAATTCTCTCGAACTTGAAAAGGTGTGCTTTTAGATTTCAATCCTAACATCAAGTAGATTAATCTAGTTACATCATTAATCATAAGACGAGAGTTAGTAGTCTCGAATCCTCGTCGTTAATCAAGTTTCCCGGTTTTAATCTGTTTACTCAAGCAAATTAAACCTAGGCAAGTTCTAATGTTTGCAACCACTAGAAAACGTGACATAATGAATGATTAACAACGTGACAACATATATATTGAACCCGACGCTACCCGGAATCTACCTTGCTACGTTTGCCATGGCTCCCACAACCCTAGTTGTGAGAGTTTTAATTAATCATGCTTGAAGAAGAAGAAAAGAAAGTCAAAATCATAATAAAGGGAAAATATCCTTACAATATAATGGAAACAATCTTCAAGTATTCCAAGAACAAGAAGCCAAGAACTCAAGAACAACTCAAGAACAAATCAAGAACGCGTTTCCAAGACAAGGAAAACGTGTTTCTTGCTCTCCAATTCTCTCCTAAAAGTATTGGGAAAACTATATTAAAAAGCTTGACAAATAAACTTTCATTATGAAAATAAACCTAACATAGGGTATTTATAGGAGTCTAGGAAACAAATCCCAAAAACGTCAGGATTCCGCGTAACCGACTACCTAAGTGTGACGACTTGGGGTGACGGACCGTCGCCTGGACCGTCGCCACTAGGCAGTGGTGCTGCCTTGGTGTGACGGTTTGGGTGACGGACCGTCACACCCTTGACGGGCCATCACGGTTGCCGTTGCCACTAGGCAGTGTGTTGCCTTAAGTTGACAGCTGCCTTGACGGTTCGTCACTAGCTTGACGGTCCGTCACTCGGACCGTCACTCTTATCCAGAATGTCGTTTTGCTCGTTTTTCCTTCCGTTTCCAAGTTCGTACCTATTTCCTGAAAATACAACATAAAAACATCAAAAACGACGACGGTTGCTTGAAAATGTACGATTGTTCTTAGTTAAAAGGAGTCGAAAGTGCCGTAAAATGGCGGCACATCAACACCCTTAACTTAAGACGTTCCCTTGTCCTCAAGCAACACAAAACGATAACACGACGACTCAACTAAGCAATAAACTCGTGTCTTTAGCAACTCATGGTCATTCAACATTAATTCAAGCTCCCTCGTAGCACACAAATGTATGAAACACTAACTTGCATGGATTCAAACATGTCATTCCATATGATTGAACATTCTACACACACACGCGCAGCTATCCTAACAATCAATAGCTAATACAGACGTCTCGGTGCCCTCACCACAAAGAAATCCCACACACAAGATTTGGGACTAGGTAAGCACTCACACTCACAAACGATTTCACACAATGCACATGCGATACCATAGGCTTGCCCTTACTATTCTATTTTAGTTCATCAGAAAGCCGCTCAGGATCACTACAGGGCTTGTTTTGGCTTGTAATGAGGCTTCAGGTGCAGGTAGGATACATTTAGGGGTTAGTGACTAAGCCCTCCTTGGAACTACCGACGTCTTCTTACCACATACTTTACTTTGTCCATCCTTATTCGCCTTTTTCTTTCCTTCTCTCTAGCTACAGGTGCGGCCTCTTTGTCACGCCCCAAACCATGGGAGGCATGACCGACACCCGGAGCCCCAAAAGGCCGAGGGTGCCAAAATAGAGTGTATCTCTGTTGAACCTGCTGGGGGTCTGAGACCGACAAGGTCTCTAAGAATTACAATTGGAAACACTGAAAGCTCAATAGTAGTTAAGCAACTCAAGGCCGACAAGGCTATTATCATAGTAGATAACTAATAACAAGGCCGACAAGGCCATACCCAACACTGATGTACATATACACGTCTACAAGCCTCTAGGAGTAAGTAAAATATCTCATATCCAGGACAGGGCCCTGGACTACCCATAAGCTGTACATATACATAACCTGGTCAAAATATAAGCTAGACCTCTGACTCGTCAGCTCCAGGAAGAATGGAGCTTACCAAAATGGCTGAACTCCGCAACTCCTACTGAAGAGGTCTATCTGGGTTTCTGTCTGGACCTGCAGGCATGAATGCAGCGCCCCCAGGCAATGGGGCGTCAGTACGACAATAATGTACTGGCATGTAAGGTAGAAGCATAAAAGCAAGTCGCAAGTAGTAAATCTGAACAAGATAAAATATGAAACTTGTAAACTGTAATTGGTTAGACTCATTAAGCTCTTTCTCCTTTATTCTTTTTAGAACACAACACATGCATTAACTCACGCTGCAACTCACTCTTTATAACCCACACTGAACCACAATAGCGCCTCGGCGCACCCTATATTTAATAGCCTCAATATGGCAGTAGCGCCTCGGCGCACACTATGTATATAATGGCCTCAATATGGCAGTAGCACCTCGGTGCACACTATGTGTATAATGGCCTCAATATGGCAGTAGCACCTCGGTGCACACTATGTATATAATAGCCTCAATATGGCAGTAGCACCTCGGTGCACACTAACACGCAAACCACACATAATAAGTGTATTACTAGATTGACCTTCAAGCTATTCTTGTTATTTATGAAGGTTCATTTAGATAACTTCTTTAGCCTTGGCTTACTAGGTGTTGGAATCAACATACCAAACACATATAAATGGGGATTTGACTTTCTAACTTTCATGGTATACTTTCTAAAGCTTGATTAGAGATCACAATACAAAGAAGAAACTTGACAAAAGGATAACTTACATTTCGTGCAAAAAGAATCAGATTTTTATAAGAAGGCGACTCGAATCACCATAATGTATAAATTAGTTCCTTAAGACTTGTTGAGTTACCAAATCAGCTCTCTTACAACCAACTACTCAACCTCCTTCTTTCGGAATTTTAGAGTTCTATTTCTAGATTCATGTCGATAAGGAATAAAGAAGCCTTAACATACCTCGTTCCTTCCGAAGATTGTGCTTACCACAACTTGGACTTTCCTTTATTAAGTTAATCTACAACACAAGGGTATAATGAAGCTAATATTAGCTCTTAAACCTGCTGCAACACTCCCAAAACAGTAGCTAACCATTTCCCGGGCAGATTTACGTATTTTGCATTAATTAAAGGTGTATCGTCACACCTTTCTCCCCTTATCCAATACACATAACACACACACCAACCTACTGCCTCCAATAATACAAAACACATCAAACAGCCCCTACACAACTCACCATGTCGAAATACAATAGCAACACATTGAACCCACGGCTTCCGATCGCCGTCCCGTGAGTTCTTAACAACAATTCAACAACAATTGTTCATCCGAACTTCAATCCAAAAATATTATTATGGGCAGAGTACTTACCACACTTGAAGGTGTGTTTTTATCCTCTTTATATTGATGCTTTAAAAGCTTAAGTACCCCCTACACATACACCAACAAGAGAAGAAGAAATCTCTTAATTGTTACACAATTTCTATGTGTTAAATCATAAGAAAGGGCTGCCATAGTTCATGTCTTTCTTACCATAGGATATCCTAGCTATATGTAGTAGATTAATACCAAGATAACAAGTTGTTTAACTCACCTTAAGCTTCAATTAATCTTGGTCTTCTTAGAACCCTAAAGGGAGAGAAGGGCTGCCAAAAAGAAATGAGATAAGAGAGAATTTTCCAGCTTTTTGTGTTCAACATTGATCAGCAAATGACCTATATAAAGGGACCTTTTTGGCCGACTTTTTTGAGTATATTTGGGCCAAAATGGTTCAAGAAACTTGGGCCAAAATTACCCTTTGCTTGGGCCTCAAAAGGGTTAAGTTTTGGGGCTGATTTTGGGCTTCTCTTGGGTCAAAATGTGGTCAATAGTGGTGGCTACCTTTTGTAGTTGTTTGGGCCAGATTTGGTTGTGCTTTGATGGGCCAACTTTAAGCTTCATTTGGGCTACCATTAGGTCTAATAATCCATGGTGTTGCTGCCCGTAATCGGCCCTCGGAACTTAGTTCGTTAGCGTAGGTAGGTGATGCACCTACTTGTAACCTAAGAGCTTAGATAAGTCGAGCAAGTACCTCACTTGTTTTATCTCATTTTCAAAACCCTCCTCCTTATAATTTAACTTAACACTTATATACATTTGACCATTTCAAATTCTAGGCAAAGTACCCCTTCACAATCTCGAGCTCAAATACCTTCGTCGATATTTACTTAGTCACATAGGTTTTGAAAGGTACGGGGTGTTATATCCTCCCCCCCTTAGAATCATTCGTCCTCGAATGAGGGTAATGCATATAGAGCTCTAGTCCCTTAGGATTTTTTTTGAAATTTCGGCAGAGTTTCCTTTATAATTGGGACTATCCAAAAACCTGAAACTCAGCAAAAGTCCAGCACGATGCCTCACAGGGCGATACAACTATATACAATTAAATGTAATCATTTTCACATGTTCAACCCTGATCATATTTGCATAGTAGGAAGAGTATCAAGAATATAAGAATATGACTTACCTATGTACTATCTTCAAGTCATAAATAACTGGGGTTGTTTTTTCCTCATTTCTTCCTCGGCTTCCCACGTCATTTCTTCAATATTATTATTTCTCCACAACACCTTTACTGAGGCTACTTCTTTGGTTCTGAGCTTCCTAACTTGACGATCTAGGATAGAAATTTGTACTTCCTTATAGGATAAGTCTTTAGAAAGTTGAACATCTTTAATAGGCATAATACGTGAAGGATCTCCAATGCACCTTCGTAGCATCGATACATGAAATACAGGATGGACTGTCTCCAATTCTGTGGGTAAATCTAGCTCATATGCCACTTTTCCTACCCTCTGAATGATCCTGTATGGTCCAATATATCTTGGACTAAGCTTTCCCTTTTTACCAAATCGCATAACGCCTTTTATGGGCGAAACCTTTAGGAAAACCCAATCACTAATATTAAATTCCAAATCCCGACGTCGCACATCTGCATATGATTTCTGCCTACTCTGGGCTGTTAGTAATCTTTCTCGGATTAGCTTCACCTTCTCCATTGCCTGATTAACTAGGTCTGGCCCTAATAATCCTGCTTCTCCAATTTTAAACCATCCAATTGGTGATCTACACTTTCGCCCGTATAAAGCCTCATAAGGAGCCATTTGAATGCTTGCATGGAAGCTATTATTATAAGCAAACTCAATTAGTGGCAAATGGTCATCCCAACTCCCTTTAAAATCTAGTACGCAAGCTCGTAGCATATCTTCGAGTGTTTGAATAGTGCGTTCAGCTTGTCCATCTGTCTGTGGATGAAAAGCTGTACTGAGACTTATTTGAGTACCTAAGCCTCTCTGGAAAGACCTCCAGAAATTTGCTGTAAACTGAGCACCCCTATCTGAAATGATGGAAATTGGGACACCATGAAGTCAAACTATTTCACTAATATACAACTTGGCATAATCTTCAGCAGTATAAGGTGTCCTGACTGGCAAAAAGTGAGCTGATTTTGTAAGTCTATCTACAATCACCCATATGGAATCATACTTCCGATAAGTACGGGGTAAGCCTGTAATAAAGTCCATGTTGATCACCTCCCATTTCCAGGTAGGTATCACTATACGTTGAGTTAGACCTCCGGGTCTCTGGTGTTCAATTTTTACCTGTTGACAATTCGGGCATTGGGCTACAAACTCTGCAATATTTCTCTTCATATTATTCCACCAATAAATCTGTCGAAGATCATGATACATCTTCGTCGCTCCTGGATGGATTGAATAGCGGGAATAGTGAACTTCTGCCAAAATTTTCTCCCGAAGCTCCCCGACGTTAGGTACACATAGACGACCTTGATATCTCAGTACCCCATCCTCCTTAAGCCCTATTAGTGGTTGCTTCTGTTGTGGAATTTCCTCCCTCAATCTTACTAATTCTGGATCATCATATTGTCTTTCCTTTACCTCTGTCACAAGTGAGGATTCCGCTGTGCTTTGAATAACAACTCCCCCATTACCTTGGTCTAGTAGTCGAACCTGCAAATTAGCTAACTGATGTAGTTTTCTTGTCATCTCAATCTTTCTATTTTCCACGTGGCTCAAGCTTCCCATGGATTTGCGGCTAAGTGCATCGGCCACTACATTGGCCTTCCCTGGATGGTACAACATATCTACGTCATAATCCTTTAGTAACTCTAGCCACCTTCTTTGCCTTAGGTTTAAATCCTTCTGTTTGAATAAATACTGTAGACTTTTGTGGTCCGAAAACACGTCTACATTGACTCCAAACAAGTAATGGCGCCAAATTTTCAAGGCAAATATAACTGCTGCCAATTCAAGATCGTGAGTAGGGTAATTTTGTTCGTGCTTTCTTAGTTGTCTCGAGGCATAGGCAATAACTTTACCATGTTGCATTAAAACACAGCCCAACCCAATCCTTGAAGCATCACAATAAACAACATAACCTTCTGTGCCCGCTGGCAGAGTTAAGACAGGTGCTGAAGTAAGCCTGTCCTTCAACTCCTGAAAACTCTGCTCACATGCATCAGACCACTGGAACTTGGCAGCTTTATGAGTCAACTTTGTCAATGGTGCAGATATAGAAGAAAACCCTTCTACAAACCTTCGGTAATAACCTGCTAAGCCAAAAAAACTACGGATCTCTGTAGCATTCAAGGGCCTCGGCCAATTCTTTACTGCTTCAATCTTTTGGCCGTCAACTCTAATACCTTCGTCTGTAACTATATGGCCAAGAAAAGCCACCGAAGTCAACCAAAACTCACATTTGGAGAACTTCGCATATAATTTATGATTCTGAAGTGTTTGCAATACTGCACGTAAATGATCAGCATGTTCGGCTTTGGACCGTGAGTAAATCAGGATATCGTCAATAAATACGATAACGAATACATCTAGGAATGGCTTAAATACCCGATTCATTAGGTCCATAAAAGCTGCTGGGGCATTAGTAAGCCCAAAAGACATTACTAGAAATTCAAAGTGGCCATACCTTGTCCTAAAGGCTGTTTTTTTTACATCTACCCCTTTAACACGTAACTGGTGATACCCCGACCGCAAGTCAATCTTTGAAAAACATTTGGCGCCTTGCAACTGATCAAAAAGGTCATCAATCCTTGGAAGCGGATACTTATTCTTGATTGTAACTTTGTTCAGTTGTCGGTAATCGATACACATTCTCAAGGACCCATCCTTCTTACGCACAAACAAAACTGGTGCGCCCCATGGCGATGTACTAGGCCTAATGAAACCTTTTTCGAGTAGATCCTTTAATTGTTCCTTTAATTCTCTTAACTCTGCAGGAGCCATTCTGTAAGGGGGAATTGATATTGGCTGAGTATCTGTGAGTAGGTCAATGGCAAACTCAATTTCCCTTTCTGGAGGGATTCCTGGAAGCTCATCCGGGAATACATCTAGAAATTGACTCACCACGGGAACCGATTGAGGAGTCACTGGTCCATCCTCTGTGCTTTGTACTCGGACTAAATGATAAATATAGCCTTTAGAAATCATTTTCTGGGCTTTAAGGTAGGAAATAAACCTACCCCTTGGCGTGGAAGCATTACCTTTCCACTCCAGGATTGTTTCTTCCGAAAAATGGAATTTGACAACCTTATTTCTACAATCGATATTAGCATAACATGCAGCTAACCAATCCATGCCCATAATGACATCGAAGTCAATCATATCTAATTCGATTAGATCAGCTGAAGTGAGATGGTCATAAATCCACACTGCACAATCTCGATAAACTCGTCTAGCTATAATAGATTCACCAACTGGCGTAGATACAACAAATGGTCTAGGCAATAACTCAGGGCCTACCCACAACTTACCAGCAACGAGCGGGGTAACATATGAAAGAGTAGAGCCAGGATCTATAAGTGCATAAACAGCATGAGTAAAAATAGTCAATGTACCTGTAACAACATCAGGTGACGATTCTAAGTCCTGGCGACCGGCTAGAGCATAAGTGCGATTCTGACCACTGCCTGAATTGGATGCTCCTCCTCCTCCTCTACCTCTTCCACGACCTGGTGTAGCCTGTTGTCCTGTCCTTGGGGGACGAATAGTAGATGAAGAAGCTGCCATCGACCCTGTAGGATGGGATATCTCACTCCTACCTCTACTCGGACAGTCTCGCATAAAGTGACCAGGATGCCCACACGAATAACAAGTATCCGAACCCAGGCGACATATCCCAAGATGCTTCCTACCGCACCGAACACAAGGTGGCAAAGGTGGCCTCATCTGACCTGAATGCCCCTGGCGATAGAAACTGGATGCACCTGAACTATGGCCTGGTCCAGTCTGAGAAAAACGATCATACCTCTGCCTTTGCAACTGATATGGGGCACCACTAGTAGGGTAGGGTGATCGCCTATTAAAATGTGGCCTAACATTACCTCGTGGCTCTACATAGGACCCAGTAGATCTAGCCCTCTTATTCTGATCCTTTTCTCGGCTCTGGTTATCTCCAATTTGTACTTCAAGATCCTCTGCAGTCTGAGCAATAGCCTGTATCTTAGAAATATTCATATCCTCTTGTGTGGCTGCTATTGTTAATCCCTTAATCAATTCATCCTTAAGGCCACGCACATATCGATGAACTCTAGCTCGCATCGTACTCACAATATCGGGGGCGTACCTGGCTAATGAATTAAACCTGAGGGTGTACTGTCGAACATTCATATTGCCCTGCTTAAGGGCTAGAAATTGATCAAGTCTGGCCTCTCGAACCTCCTGTGGAAGATAGTGAGCTAGGAAGGCCTCTGAAAATTCCTCCCATTCAGCTGGGGGTGCATTTGATCCCCTAGACCGATCCCAAGCCTCGAACCATAAAATGGCCACATCTCGTAACCTGAAAGATGCAAACTCTACTGCCTCCACTACTGTTGCATGCATGACTCGAAGTACTCGATAAGTCTGATCAATAAACTCCTGAGGATCCTCACGTGGGTCAGGTCCTGTAAATATAGGAGGACTTAGGCTGATAAACTCTCGAGCCCTAGAACTTTCTGAGCCACCTGACCTAGCACTCGTTGATGCCCCAATTTGTTGTTGTTGTGTGGCTACCATCTGGGTCAATAATCGAACAGCACTCCTGATGTCCTGGTCCTCTTCTTCAGGTGGAGGAGCTACATGTGCTGGTTCATCTCTAGCTATCTCAGATGCCACTGGAGCAGGTGGGGTCAGGGGTACTGGATCCCCTCTAGTCTCATCAGGTACTTGATAAACTGGGATCTCTGGTGTCAGTGATTCACTTTGAGCCTCAAATCTATCCAATCGGATAGGCGGGGAATGACTAGTACCTTCCCCCGTATCCATGCCAACCCGTCGGCTACTCATTTGTCTGGTCACAGGCATTTCTGTAAACAAGAAATAGAA
>QJPP01004903.1:0-26945 GCA_003996215.1 Jaltomata sinuosa
ACACGGTGAGGGGATAACCAGTCCATGCCCAGTATCACATCAAAATCTAGCATATCAAGAATCATCAAATCACCCCAAGTCTCTGAATCACCAATAGATAGCATACAAGATCTCACAATCCGATCCACTACTAAAGAATCACCTACTGGGGTCAAAACAGAAACAGGAACAGATAATGGCTCACTAGCCAACCCCAAACAAGGCACAAAGTAGGCAGATACAGATGAACAAGTGGATCCAGGATCAAATAAAGCCATAGCAGACTGATGGCACACATAAATCTTACCTATAATCACAATATCTGAGGCCTCTGCCTCTAGTCTCCTAGGGACCGCGTAAAACTGATGACGACCTCCACCTGCCCGACCGCCATCCCTACCACCTGCTCTGCCGTGCGGAGTACCACCTCTACTCTGATGACCACCCCCTCTAGCCGGGGGATGAACTGCTTGTAAAGGCTCGGCCAACTGAACTGTACCCGGCTAAGGGCAATCTCTAGCAAAATGACCAATCACACCACAAGTAATACAAGCCCCTGGCGGCCTACTCGATCGGGATGAACCAGCAGATCCCGTATAACCACCACGGCCTGATGCCCCAGAAATTGTACCCCTCGAAGACTGGCCGCCATAGCCCTGATGGCTGCTCTGACCCTGCTCGAACTGGGTACTACCGAAAGTGTGAAGGGAAGTCTGAACCGGTTGGCTGGACTGACCCTGGTGCTGCTGTGGCTGATAACTCTGGCTCCACTGGCCAGGACCTCTACCACCATATCTGGAGCCACTGTAGAAACCCTGATGTCGAGGCCTCTTATCTCTGGACCCCTGATCATGTTGCTGTAAGTCCTCCACAGTACGGGCATTGTCTACGATAGCCTGAAATGACCGACCACCGGCCATCAATATCTCAGCTGGTTGCCTGATCTCTAGCCTCAAACCCCATACAAATCTGTGAATCCTATCTGCCTCGGTAGGAATGATCATAGCTTCGAACGGCGCTAGCTGATGAAAACGGGTCTCATACTCTGAGACAGTCGTAGACCCCTGCATAAGGTGAGTAAACTGCTCCCTGCGATGCTCACGATCACTCTGAGGTAGGAACTTGGCCATAAAGGCCTCATAGAACTCAGACCAAGTCAAAGGAGGTGACGATGGTGTTCTACAAGCAACATGATCCCTCCACCATAACTTCGCTGGGCCCTCTAACTGATAGGTAGTATAACCAACCCTGTGAGTCTCCAACAAACCCAAATGATGCAACATCTCCTCACATGTAATAATAAATTCATGTGGATCCTGTCCAGAATTACCAGCAAACCTCGGAGGTTCTAACCTCAAAAACCTACCCAACGCCTTCTGCTTTGACTCTGTCATAGCTGGGCGAGGAGCAAGAGGTTGTGCAACTGATGGAACCGGAATGACCTCCTCACGGGGAGCTGTAGTAGCAGGCTGCGCTCCTGAGCTCTGTGCACCCAGGGCTGCCCCCTGAGCGGATGTCTGCGCTACCTCAGAAGCCCGCTCACCAATCACACCCAAAAGCTGTAATAGTAATCCCCGAATATCTGGAGACTGAGCTGCGGCTGGGGATGGCACAGAAGTGGGCAATGGAGCTAGTACTGGAGCTGGTGCTGGAGCTAGTGGTACCTGGGTTTCCCTCTGATCCACATGCCACTCGGGCTCTATCTCAACTCTAGCAGCTCTAGCAGGTGCCGCTGCTCGAGGGCATCCTCGACCCTTAGCTGGAGTGGGAGGCTCGTCTCCGCGTGATGCCAATGATCTCGTACGAACCATCTGCGGAAGGATGAAGTAGAACAAATGAGATTTCCAGAAACTTCAAGGGTTCTACGCACGACACAGAAGCAATGAAAGAGTAAAATTTCCTAAAATGCTGTAACATCCCGTATTCCGCATATACTAGTCCTATTCATATATCACTTGATATAGCCTTGTCATATAGGTGAGGAACCGAGTTTATTATATGAGCAATGATAGTTTAATGTGTATTGGGAGGTGCTGTAATGCCCCATTCAGTTCAGCACGTAAACGGCCAAGTTAACCTCGACAAAAGTATTTAAACTCGAGATGGTAAGGTTGTATTTGAGTAAATATTTAGGGTGAAGTGTTAAGTAAAAGCAAAAGGGATTAGAAATTAGAAAATAGAATAAAATAAGAGAGCTGCTTGCTTGACTTAACTAAGCTAGTAGGTGACAAGTAGGTGCATCACCTACTTTGACTTATTGACCAGCCTAAAGAACTAGGTAGGTGCATCACCTACTAAGACTATTTGACTAGCTTAGAGGGCCAAGTACACCCATCACCCACTTGAATAAATTCTGGCCCAAAGAAGTGAAAGAAAGGGAATGAATTGGCAGCCAAGGCCCAATAAGGTTAAGTCCAACAAAGCCCATGTAAAATGGCCAAGTAGGTGTATCACCTTCTTGACATTTTGTGGCTCAAATGAGCAAGGAAAGTCGGCCAAAGCAGCCCCCCTTTAAAGGGGTTAAGACCAGCTCATTTCACTCATTTTAACTTGAAAAAAAAACAGATTTTAGAAGTTCTTTCTTTCTCTCTCTCTTAGCTTCACATAGCAGCCATAAAATACCATTGCGATTTTAGATTTAACCTCAGTTTCCCTTGTATGCCAAGCTCGATTAGTTATTTTCATCTGATCTAACAAGGCTTTGGCAAGTCCATATATTTGGTCTATTATTAAGCCACCCTCTAGCTTATTCTCCACAAATTTATTCATGGAATCTAATAAGAGATAAAAACATTGAAGTAACACTCCATCCGGTAACCCGTGATTTGGAAACAATAGCATTTTCTTTTTGAACCTTAACCACACATCATATAGTGGTTGTCTAGGCTATTGTCAAAAGTTTGTGATATCATAAAGAAGTTAAAGTATTCTTGAGGGTGGAAAGAAGTGATATAGGAAAGCCTCGATTAATTCATTCTACAAAGTAATGGAGCCTATATGAAGCTCCTCAAACCATGAAGTTGCTTCTCCTGTAAGAGAGAATGGGAATAATCTTAGCCGAATAGACTTTGGGCTAATATTGTTGATGTTCAATGGCTAGCATATTTTAATGAAGTTCCTTATATATTAGTTAGAATCCTCATGTGAAAGGCCTTTGGACAATCCTCTACATTTGGATTAGGTATAGCATGGTGCTTGTGACATGGAAAACTGCATTCCCTACCATAGGAGGTAGGGGAATGGCACCTGCAACACCATGTCCAATTGGTTCATCTTCAATACCCATGAATCCATTAACTCTATCTTGTTTGATAGCTTGACTCATTCATTTCACCTATTCAAAGCACAAAAACAACAGACAAAGTTAAAGAGAAATAAGATGCAACACAAATGTGAATCATTAAACAAAAAATAGCAATCAATTTCCAATCTCTGACAATGGTGCCATTTTTGGTAATGTACAAAATCAATCTCCAATGGTGCCATTGTAACAAGTATTTGGCATAGTAAGCGAAACAACAAGAAACACGATTGTTAACTATAAAAAGTTGAAAGACTAGGGGTGTGCTTTCGATGAGGTCATACATTGGAATTGGGATCAATTATTTAACTTACGCATAATTAATAGTATAGGTAGCCTTGGTTAAAGTTATGCTTGAATATCTTTCAACCTATCAAACTTGTATAAGCATTGGAGTCTTTTGAACCCCAAGGCGTAGCAGCAATACAACTAATTGGCTTAAGTGGGTGAGCTATTTCTAGCCTCACACTTAAATGAGAAATTCTTAAGTTGAGCTATTTCTAGCCTCAACTGTTGATAGAATTCTCAAATCCTTACTAGAAATACTTACCCAATTATTGAACTTTAATGACCCTTCTAGTCATTCCTGCATTTACACTTTTCTTGTACTGTTAGAGCTTGCCTATAGCGGCCCCAAGTCATTTATGTCTTACTAGGACTGGTGGTTTGGTGCCCTGTCTGTTCATTTGGTTGTTATGGCTATTTCCCTATTTTAGAGCCATAACTTAGGATCTCAATGACTTTGGTCAACATTCTTGGTAAACGCACTCAGAATTAAATTCTGACAGTTCTTTATCTCTAGAGTTTGGATTTTGGTCTAGATGAACCCTTGGTCGGGGTCTGGGAGCTTTCGATTTAGTTTTGTGTTTTCTAGCCAGTTGAGCTTGAATGATTGACTTTGGTAAACATTCGTAGAAGATGGACTCAGATGGAATTTTCATTAGTGCTGTTAGTTCTAGGATGTCGACTTTGGGCTAGAGGGACCTTTGGTTCGGGTCCTGAGGCTTCTGGACTCATTTTTGGGTGTTGAGTTGCTTTTTGGCTTAATGATGGTGTTGGGCGTTGGGCTTACTTTCTGCTAAATCCACCTCCGTTGGGTTTTCTATCAGTTCCGTTGAGTCCAAGATACTATTTATGGTAGGTTAGCATAGTTTATTACACGCGGGGGGTCCTGTATAAGACCTATGGGCCAACCCAGAGACTTTTCCTCTTATGTTTTCTACTGGTAGCTATTACAGGTACAGGGATCAGGCCTTAATCGCGATAAAAAATTCCCTTGATGCAGCCACAATAAAGGTTCTATGGACCTGATACCTTTGTTCTTCGTGAATGCGAAGTCCCTCTTTGTGACCACAATGTTGTCCTTGTTCCCTTGTTCTACGCAATTGGGATGCCCGTCATTGCGACCGTGATTTAGCCTTCTCCTCCTTGTTCTTCATGACCGCATAGGTAGTCCTCGCGATCGTGATGGTCTAGCTAGAATGGTCATCGCGATTTTGTGGGGTCCTTTCGCAATCATGATAAAAGACCCCTAGGCAGAATATAAGCTTCTCCTTCATTTTCTTCACCCCAAAACCAAAAACCTCCATTGATATAAGACCCAAGCTTTATCTTCCTCAATGTAACTTCAATCCTTGGTGCTACAGTGTTTTTTTTTTCCTTTGATCATTTCTCCATCTCAATTGTAAGGTTTTATCTGTTTAATTTTCATTAAATTCACCTCTTGAATTCCTTAATTGTTACTTTAGTTGGTAAGCTGTTTTGAGACTTTTCCTTGGCTAATTTCGTCCAATAATAAGAGCATGCACTCACGAGAATTTGTGATTGTTATGCGCTCTTTCATTTTTGGCTTCAGGTTGTGGGGCCCACGGGCCCGCCGGGGACCCCCTGGTGACCCAAATTTTGACCCAGCTATTATTATAGCACTATGGGTATCGTTAGTCTCATTTTAATGCATACTTTATGTTTATGATAGTTTGATTTTGTTTCGGACCTTCTCGGAGTGGTTTGAGCCTGGACATCGTCGTTCTAGCAACTTACCATCGGACAATAGATAGGTTACAGTTTAACTCTTCTTGACATTGCACATATAGGATATAATTGTACTAATTAGCATCCTTGGGTTGGGTTATTAGCTTGGTACCCTATACCTTATTTGCTTCTTCATGTCTAACTTATTTTCTTTCTCTGATGATTATAGTATTCATAGTAGTTGATAGTATCACCCTTGTGGTCAAGTGTGGCCTTGTATTTGACTCTGGACAATAGATGGTGGGTTATTTGGAAATGTCTGTGAGTACAGACATTGATATTGCGATCATAGGTTGGTTATATGTCCTGTAGAGCAATTGGAGCCTGTGCAGGGCTGATAGATTGATTTTGAGCCATTGGGATACTGTTTGTGATTGATCATGCCATTATCATGCATATAAAGAAGGTTTTCACATGTTTTACTACATTTTTTGCTTCGGGCCAACTATTGATGGTTTTGTAAACCTTACATGGCCCCGAGGGCCCATTTTCGGTAAAAAGATAGTTATAAAAGGTTGGGCACTAGCTTTAATGGATCTTCTTGGGGTAAGAAAGTTAAAAGGTTGATTTTATCACGATTTCCATACTTACACTACACTCGGCTGGGCCGTAGTGCTAGATTTGATTTCCTATTGATTTAAGATGGTATTAGACTCGGTTGGACTGAGCCACCAATTATTTTACTACTGTTTTAGTCCCGGTTACACCCAGGCACCCTTGATGGGGTTTTGAGACTTGATTCACTAATTTAGACCTGGGTAGAACCCCATGCATGAATTTTCAAGACCTATTGACTTATTTGGTTTCGGCTATGCTATGGACGATTATATTGAAGTCCTGAGTTTTAGTATGTGGTATATAAGTAGACCTCCATGGACCCTGCCATTCAAGACCAAGAGCTACAAGACGAGGGTGACCGAAGAAGGGGTGTACGTTTGAGTTGAGGTACTCTGGGGAATCCCTTCCATAGATCCTGCTTTTATTGGGCCTTTTAGGTACCGGAGGGGGTAACATACGACACTACTATAACTTGGTTTCACCATATCATATCATATCATTTATTTGTGTGAGATTCCACCCTTGTGTGCTATTTGTTGAGTGTATGCTCTGGTAGTATGGGATGTCAGAGGGTTTTTCTTCACTTATTTGTGTTCCTCGGGTATATGGGTGCCCGGTGGGACTGTAGGTAGACTTATTGATACTCTATCGAGATATTGACCCTTATTGTGATTCATATGATATTTGGATATTGAGGGTTGTATTATATACATTTGGTTAAATTGATCAGTTGTATGTGGGCTCCATGGTTGATCCTTTCCTGACTTGTGAGTAGTATTATTAGCATGGTTTGGATATTAATCTTGTTTTGGGCATGCTATCGTTATTTTTCTATCCCCCATCCCTTTTTACATAAGGTTACCTGTATACTACTTATTTTTAAAACCCTCTATATATATTATTGTTTCAAGGATCCCAGGTGCGTTACTTCTGTCTTTTCCATGTGTCTGTGTGATTGTATATTCTAGTAGCCAGCCAAGTATGTTATTTTCTCCTTGTATCCTCCTCTGCTAGCTTCTGTGTACTTATTCATTATTTTCTGTGACTACTTGCTTCTCTTCTAATATATTTTTTCCTTTTAATCTTATATGTGCCCACTTAGCCTATGATACCTATTGGGTACCCATTGCTCAGCAATTGGTGCTCATACTATACTCTGCATCTTTTTGGTGCAGATCCTACTATGGGACAATGCCATTGATCCATTGGATACTCGTGCAGCTGATCTTTTGGACCATTCGAGACTTAAGGTGATAACGGTCTCAATCGAGTGACTAAAATCGATACCGAAAACACGGAATTCAATAACACAAAATAAAGATAGTGGAGAAATTAAGATGAGAATTAGAAGAAATTGAGATGAGAATAGAAGAAAGAAAGGCTAATTGAATCAACAATCAACTAAGGAAGAAGAGAACTCAATCAAATGCATGAGAAACCAAATTGAATCCACAAGATGATAACTCGATGATCAATTAAGCAAAGAAGATAACACAAGCAATTCGGGAATCCACCCTAATCACTCATTCTAAACTAATAATTGGAATTGAACCCAATCAATATCCTAACCTAAAATATCAAGTCTATTCAAGACAATTCAATCATCCAAAAACTAAGTATGAAAATGGCTAAGGCAACTATTTATAGTTATTGCCTTTACACAAATAGCCTATTACAAAAATAGCCCAAAAGTGACTATTTTCGAAATAACCCATAAGGGCCCTTCTTGATTGCCCAAACGACATCTTGATCGCCCATGGCCTTGTACATTTTTTGCTCCATGGCTTTCTCCGGGCTCCAAGCTATCATCCATATATAAAAACCCCTCCTAATATGCTCCAAGCTAACCATGATTGTATCATCCTCCCCTTCTTCAAAAGGATTCGTCCTCGAATCCGAACCTTGCAAAAATATGAGAAGGACAAACAACAAACATATCCTCATAGCATGAGGGTTAGCACATGGGTTACCAACCATACCAACTTGCCAAGGAGGCACATACTTGAAATACAACCAACTATCCTTTGTATCAAATAAGATCAATGCATTGTAGAGCATACAAAGGATTCGACTGTGAGAAATATCATGGAATAAAGAGGGTTCAAACACCCATGAGGATTTACCGGGGTCAAAGATATGAAAGACCCACATAGTTTGGTCACAACAACAAATGGACCAACCCAAGAAACCCCTACCTCTATATAAAACAAATTCCATACGTACATGGACATCATCATATGCAAAGAGGTAGTAGAGAAAGGTGTTACTTAAATGAACTTCATTCAAGGTGTTACCACATATAGAATCATCCTTTGATCCACAAGCATTAAGGCCTTGCTCAAGAATGGGGTCACACAAGAATGAAGAGGTCATTAGAGAACATACACCCCTTTTCTTTTGACCACTAACCCCTCCAATAGACGTACTATCATCTTTCAAGAAGAGAGCTTCATCTTTGGAAAGTGTGTCATCATACCATAGTGGATTTTCAAACAATTGGTAGCCTTCAAGGGTGGCTACACTTCCAACATTATAAGATACACCACTATCTTCATCATTCACATTAGTCATGTCATCATTGAATAAGGGATTATCCCTAAGTTCATACTCCACCTCAAGATCCTTATGACAAAAATTAGAAATGGAATCAACACCCAAGGAATCATCACCTCTAAGTAAAGATCCTACATGACTAACTACATGACCAACTATATCATTACCATTACTAAATTGAGGTTCATTTATCACATCACACAACTCCTCAATTAGTAGGTCATCATTACAAGAAAGTTGGTCAATACCACAATAAAGACTAGTTGGTAGCATATCAAGCTCAACAGAATCACACACATGATTACCATCATTATAGCCAACTAGCATTTGACTACCCCCATTACATGACAATACATTTTCACTCAAGTCACAAGTGCTAACACTAGATGGACTCAAACCGATCTTATTAGAAGAATCAATCAAGTCATCTATAGGATCAACTAGTGTTTGGGCACTCACAACAATGGCATCATCATCATGCAACAAGGTGTCATCAAGATCATCACAAGGTAAAGGCTCTTTAAGCTCACACATATACAAGCTATCACTTACACTCAATTGGCTACTAGCCACACAATGATCTTTTACTTTCAATAAAGTGTAAGGTTTAGCTTTGTTACCTCGTAGCTCATATGAATGATTGTCTTCACCTTGGTTTCCAACATTGAAGCACAAATGCTCCTTTGGGAAGCCTTTTAACACCTCTTGATTCTCCATATTTTGAGGTGCTTTGCTAGGCTTGCTTTCAAGAATACCTGCACAAGTATCAAGACAACTAGAGAAACAAGAAAAGTTACATGAATTAGGATAAGATTGTGACAACCCGCTCACATCACTCCACACAACCTCTCTTTTTTCAACTCTAGAGTTGTCACTTATCACACCCTTACTCCTCTCAATCTTTTGTCTCTCAATTTTATTAGAGTTTGGACAAGTGCCAAGTATCCCTTGTGAAGGGTTAGATGATCCCTTCACTTCAAGCTTCCACTTTGGTGCACAAAGAGTAGATGCCTTCACTTTCATGATTAACCCCTTAATGCCATCCTCACAAGGAGTAGCTTGCTTTGCTTCTAATGGAAACTCCTTTGGTTCATCTTCATGAGGAATCATTTTCTTCATCATCTTTTGTAACTCCTCGGGCTTAAGATTGGCAACCCATCGAATGATCTTGTCAACTCCTTTTTGTATGGCATCCCCTAATTCTTTAATTCTTAAAGATTCAAGATCCCTCACTGGAAGGGGCTCATTTGATTTCACTCTACTTTCATGTCCCTTTGATCCTTCCATCCTACCTCCAACACCATTTCCATATTGAGAATAAGACACATTGAAATTAGGATAAGAAGCATGAGACATAGTAGTTCTACAAGTAGGGAATGCACATTTTCTCTTGCTCATTAGATGACTTTCACTTGTACCAACATACCCACTCACACCACTTCGACTAGGATAAGTACCACAAGAAAAGGCATGCGAATATTCTCTAGCTCCATCGGTGTTCTCATCACAAGACTCATAAAGTATGTGGGAGGAAGAACTATACCTCAAGTCATTTTCATCCTCATAGTAGGTAGGGTGAGATTCCTCATATTCTCCATCATCATCATAGGAATCATCACAAGGTTCTTCTACCCCACCATCTTCATCATAAGATACTTATACTCCTTCATGTTCATCATAAGAGCCATAAGCCCCATTCATTTCACATCCATCTCTGAAGTAGTAGTTCTCATCACCATATGGCTCAAAATCGTGGCTATTATCATAGCCTCCACAATCCCCATCATCATCATACTCATAGCCTCCATTGCTACAAGCATAGTCTCCCATTTCATCATCATAAGGATCCGAAGCTATAGAGGACATACTTCCTTATAGCTCATTTTGTACCTACAAAACTAGCAAACAAGTTAGTAATAAAATCCTCACGCCACTCTTTAAGTGAACTCTCAACTCACCTTCTATGGCTTCTTTCGCAAATTGATAGTGTTACTAGTTTTGCTCAATAAATTCAAGGTTATCTATCCTTGTGGAGGAATGGATCTTTGTGACTCTTGAAAGAAGGACGACTCAAATAAAACTAAAAAGGACTTGAATCAAGAAATTATCTACAAAATGAAATGAGAAAAGTTGAAGAAAAAAAGCACGAAAGAAAACGAACTAAAAAAAAACTAAGTAACAAAAGTAGAAAAGTTACTTGTGTTGCTTAATTTGAAGGATCAAAGAAGTGATTTGATGTTTTAAAACTAGTTAACAAGTAATTAAAGATGTTAATTAGTTGTTAAATAGTAGAGAAATAGAAGAAAAATGAGTGTAGAAGAAGAAATTTGAAGTTTGGACACTTAGAAAAATTTTGAGGTCTTAAGAGTTCCAACACTTAGAAAAATTTTGGGGTCCCAAAATTTGAAGCTTTCTGTCCAAGTTTGCAAGTGTGCATTTCAGCCCCCAAAACTTTTTCTAAGGGGCAGATTTGGTCCTTTGAATTATTTTTTTTTAAATTCCACTTGTGGACTCAACAAACATCTTTGACTTGGAAAAGTTGGATTAAATGTACCTTTTGGCTTCTTCTTCTTCAAAATGTTCTTGATGAATATCAAAAACACCTAGAACACCAAGAACACACACTAAACACCAACACCTTCAAATCAACTCAGAATTGGCTCAAACTTTAGGATTATCTTCCCCTCGACTTAGGGAACAAACCTCAATAGTTTTTAAGCTCTAATTTTTCCCCAATCAAAAGACCCACTTTTCAAGTTTGCAAGTTTTCAAAACTTCAAAGTCCTTCAATGGCAACTTCACTTCTACAACTCCAAATTGAATATAATTTGAAATCTAGACTCAGAAAACACTAGGGAACAAGAATCTAATGTCAAAAACAAGAAATCAAACAAGAAAATTTTCGGTTTTTTTTTTTTTGGACAATTTTTTTTTTGAACCTAAGACCTAAGAATTGATGGAACAACTCTTAAAATCTAAGCTCTGATACCAAATGATAACGGTCTCAATCGAGTGACTAAAATCGATACCGAAAACACGGAATTCAACAACACAAAATAAAGATAGTGGAGAAATTAAGATGAGAATTAGAAGAAATTGAGATGAGAATAGAAGAAAGAAAGGCTAATTGAATCAACAATCAACCAAGGGAGAAGAGAACTCAATCAAATGCATGAGAAACCAAATTGAATCCACAAGATGATAACTCGATGATCAATTAAGCAAAGAAGATAACACAAGCAATTCGGGAATCCACCCTAATCACTCATTCTAAACTAATAATTGGAATTGAACCCAATCAATATCCTAACCTAAAATATCAAGTCTATTCAAGACAATTCAATCATCCAAAAACTAAGTATGAAAATGGCTAAGGCAACTATTTAAAGTTATTGCCTTTACACAAATAGCCTATTACAAAAATAGCCCAAAAGTGACTATTTTCGAAATAACCCATAAGGGCCCTTCTTGATTGCCCAAACGACATCTTGATCGCCCATGGCCTTGTACATTTTTTTGCTCCATGGCTTTCTCCGGGCTCCAAGCTATCATCCATATATAAAAACCCTCCTAATATGCTCCAAGCTAACCATGATTGTATCATAAGGGTGAGCTCTTGGCGATCGGAGCTTAGCTTTTGGTTCATCTTTTGTATCATGTACTCTTTTACTATTCAGAGACATATGTATATACTATTTTGGATCCTCTGTACTCTATTGATGTAGTTCCTACTCTAATACTATGATACCAGATTTTGGGTTTAGTTTAGCTTCGGCTTATGTATTCCTGTTGATTATTTCTTATCTTGTTCCCTTGCTTCCACTTATTTACTGTTCTTTTGCTTACTCATTAGATGGTAGCCCATTACAAACTGTTTTTGCCTATGGGGATTGGTTCGCCTACTGGGGGTTGTAGGTTCCATTATGACCGAGAAATTAGGTCGTGACAACTTGGTATCATATCCTAGGTTCATCAGTGTCAGCCAATGTCTAGTAGAGTCCTGAGGATCAGGGAAGAGACGTTTGTACTCAATCTTCGGGAGACTACAATGCATCTTAGGAAACCTTGACTTTTCTTGCTTCCATATCGTGCATAGTATCCTTGAAAGTGTCTTGAAATCTCACTTGTTCTAGATCACTCTTCGGTAGATGGTTTGTAAGAGATCTTTGAAATCAAATAGGGGCGGGCCTTTGACTTCAGCACCCTCGAATCTATCTAGGGGTCAGGGATGTTGTAGAGGTACAGCAAGGGGTCTTTCCCTAGTAGCGACACCAGTTAGATATCCTAGGGTTAAGGTTGATCTCGAGTATGAGCCTGAGTTTGCTTCAGAGAAGCAACATGTGGACTAGGGGACAACTCAGATGCCACCAACTCTAGTTTGTTCACTAATTTCTGTGCCATTTTCAGCCACAATTCCTTCATCAGATGTTCGGGGTTTACTTCTACAGTTGTTGGGCATGATTGGGGATCAACCTGCTGAGGTAGCACAGACATTCACTCAGGGAGAAGCCCTAGGTTTATAGAGTTCAGGAGGACAGCCTGCTACTGCGACTACCCATCCTGATGTTCTTACGGTTCCATTTGTTTACCAGCCTCTTGTTTCTTGCCCAGCTATAAAAGAGACAGAGCAGAAGGCTATGGGTAGATTTATGAGATTGGCTCCGCCTAGATATTATGGTACGCCTGGTCAGGATCCACATGACTTTATCACTACTTGTGAGGATATGCTACACCATTTGGGTTTATTGGAGACTCACATAGTTGGGTATGCTACTTATTAGTTAAACGGCTGAACTAAGTTATGGTGGAGGGCCCAAGTTGCTTGCAGACCATCTTTATCTCCTCCATTATCTTGGTTAGAGTTTGATGAGGCCTTCATGGCCAATTTCTTGCCACAGAGCGATAGATAGCATCACAGGGAGCCATTCACTAGGCTTATGCAAGGATCTGTATATGTATCTGAGTACGATACTTATTTCCACTAACTTAATTTATTTGGGGCTATGATCATGCCTGCCGAGCCTGATAGAGTTTGTAAGTTTTTTCTGTGTTGCGGATAGAGCTTAGACAGGCAACTGAGATATTAGTTTCCAGTAGTCGATCATTTCAGGCTATCGCAGACTATGTTTGTACTGTGGAGGACTTACATCATCGTGATCAGGGGCAGAGATAAGAGGCCATGACATCAGGGTAGCTACAGTGCTTCCTATTTTTGTGGTATAGGTTTAGGGCAGTGGGGTTGAAGGTATCAGCCACAGCAGAACCAAGGTCAGTCTGGTCGACCGGTTTAGGAATCACTTCAGGTTTCTGGTAGTCCTCAGTTTGAGCAAGTTCAGAGTAGCCAGCAGGGCTATAGTGGTAAGTCTTTGAGAGTCACAACTTCTGGGGCATCAAACCATGGTGGTAATACAGGTTCAACTAGTTCATCTTGACAATTTAAGCTATCAGGGCCTTGTTATGAGTGCAGAGTTATTGAGAACTATGCTAGAGATTGCCCCTAACAGGGTACAAATCATCCGGCCTCTCAGTCAACCAAGACTATCCATGTAGTTCAACCACCAGCTAGAGGGGATAGTGGTCCGACTGGAGGTTGTGGCCATCATGGAAGGACATATGGTAGGGATGGCAGTCGATCAGGTAGTGGTCATCGTCAATTTTGATGCAGTCCTTAGGAGACCGGATGTAGAGGCCTTAGATGCTGCAATAACAAGTAGGAGTTTTATATGCCGTCAGTCAGCTTTGTCTTTATTTGATCTTAGATCTACTTGCTCATATGTTTCTACCTACTATTTGCTTGATTGGGTTGGCTAGTAAGCCGTTATCTGTGCATGTATCTATTTTGACCTAGTAGGAGATTCTTTAGTAGTGGATCAGATTGTGAGATCCTATATGATTTCTGTTGGTGATTTGGAGACTTGGGGAGATTTGACGATTCTTGATATGTTAGGCTTTGATGTGATTCTGTGCATGGACTGGTTATCCCCTCACCATTCAGTTTTAGATTGTTATGCCAAGATCGTTACCATAGCTGTGCCTGGCATATCCCCAATTGTGTGGTAAGGTTCTGTCAGCTGCACACCATCTAGAATCATCTCTTGTCATCAAGATAGCAAGTTGATTTCCCATAATTGTTTGGCTTATCTAGCATATGTCTGAGATGCTAGTGCCGACCCTCCTTTCCCTGAGTCAGTTCTTATGGTTAGAGATTTCCTAGATGTGTTCCCTAGGAACTTTCCAGGCCATCTACCTAAGAGAGATATTGATTTTGTTATTGAGTTATAAGCGGGCACGAGTCTTAATTCTATTTCTCCTTACCGTATGGCTCCAGCTAAGTTAAGGGTGCTTAAGGAGCAGCTCCAGGACTTGTTAGCTAAGGGTTTCATTAGGCAGAGTGTGTCACCTTGGGGTCCTCTAGTTCTATTTCTGAAGAAGAAATATGGGTCGATGCGGATGTGTATTTATTATAGGCAGCTGAATAAGGTGACTGTGAAGAATAGCTATTTGATGCCATGCATAGATGACTTGTTTGATCAGCTTCAGGGTTCTGCCATGTTTTCAAAGACAGATATGAGGTCAGGGTACCACCAGTTGAGGATTAGGACAGAGGACATCTCTAAGACAACATTGAGGACACATTATGGCCACTACGATTTCCTTGGGATGTCTTTTAGATTGACTAATCCCCTCACAGCTTTCATGGACTTGATGCACAGGGTTCTTAGCCCGTATTTGACTCATTTGTGATATTTTTCATAGATGACTTCCTGATATACTCACTAAATAGAGATGAGCATGAGCAACACTTGAGGATTATACTTCAGACTTTGAGTGATCATCAGCTTTATGACAAGTTCTCAAAGTGTGAGTTTTGGCTTGAGTCAATTGTATTCCTAGGGCACGTGGTATCTAAGGATGGGATTAGAGTGGACCTGGGTAAGATATCAGTAGTTCGATCTTCATTGGGTTTTCTGTCAGTTCGGTTGAGTCTGGAATGCTATTTCTGGTATGTTAGCATAGTTTGATTGCGTGTGCAGGGTCCCGAATAAGCCCTGTGTGTCACGCCTCAAATTACATTTAGACGGACAGGCACTCGATGCCCTAAAGGCCCGAGAGAACCAGCTTATAACCTGTGATTCATCATGCATATAACTATGACAATTAAAAGGCTTTGACTATAGATAAGCTGCCTGAATAACAAGACCAACATAGATAGGCCCAAAACTTATGTACACGATCTGGCCATTGAGGCCACAACTGTTAAGAGCAAAGACATAACTAAGTTTTACTTTAACATTGGTCTACAAAGCCTCTACAAGATAGACAAACTTAGTTTAGGTCGGGACAGGGCCCCGCCTTACCCTTAACTATACAATACCCAAAATATATACCAAAGACTCGGTAAAGCCCCGAA
Source organism: Jaltomata sinuosa (assembly GCA_003996215.1). Taxonomy (NCBI): domain Eukaryota; kingdom Viridiplantae; phylum Streptophyta; class Magnoliopsida; order Solanales; family Solanaceae; genus Jaltomata; species Jaltomata sinuosa. Next base: position 15,834 of record QJPP01004903.1, read on the forward strand.
TCAACCTGGAGCTCACCAACAGCAGCCGAGTGTCCTGTGCTCCTACTGGGGAGGTCTACTAGCCAGAGTACATGTGCCTGCGGCATGAAATGCAGCGTCCCCATGAGGGACGTCAGTACGAGAGAATGTACTGAATATGTAAGGCATAAAGTAAACCATATGTAAACAAGAGCTCAAATAGAATAAGGTATCAGTGCATAAACATGTAAATAAGAACAAAAGATCACATTCGCTTACACTTGCGAAATAATGTATATTACGTTCTTTGGTTACTCTTCTTTGCTTTATGATCATTGTAAGGCATGTAATACACGTGACCAACTGATCAGTGGTAGAAGAGGAGTCCCATGCTAGGCAATTTAACCCCTGGGATGCTGCCCTCATAAATATACAAATTGGGATCGACCCATGCTAGGCTTTCGCCCCTAGGCTGCCACCCATAAGTACACAAATAGGGATCGACCCATGCTAGGCTTTCACCCCTGGGCTGCCACCCACACATATACAGATTACTTCATTTAGTTTCTTTAATCTTTGAGATTGTTACTTTGGTGGTTGTAACCTTTATTGAGCTCAAAACTATGGACCAGTAGTAGAAGACATGTGGACATGCACTTAAGGCAGTAACAATGATATAAGGAACAAACGTAACATCAACGTACTGTTTAGGAGCTTATATGATACAATGAACCTCATTTGGCTTAGAGAATAACTCACAAAGCTTGTTGTTGAAAGTACCTTTACTAGGAAAGTCACTTCGTTGTTACACAAATATAAGAGTTCATGCCAAGGAATATGAAACTGAGAAACCTTACATACCTTGTTGTGTAACTCGGATATTACAACGAATTAAGCTTCCCTCTTTCAGATTATTTATCTACAATGAAATACGTGGCAAAACTAGTATTAGTAGCTAGTTAACTAATTTGGGCTACTTGATCCCACTAAATCAGTAACTAGGCAGTAAGCTCGTAATTGATCAAACCAAGAGTGTTCCTTTCACCTCTTCTCTTCTAAACATATCTACATACTGTACGACCTTCTCATAAGGTCCCTTGAAACTCTTTCGACTTCACAACATATACCAAATAACATACAAAGGTGTGCAGGCAGCAAGTTAACATAACACCCAATTAAGTGGTGTATTACCACACCCTCCTTCCATACTTCAATACAATTTCACACACCCTTTTACAAGTTCAACCAAGCTGTCCCAAATATATACACATAAAACCGCTCCTAAAACAATCCCAAACATCCTTAAACATAATAAGAAAGTATTTTAACTCAAGGATTCCAATCACTACCCCATGGTTCTTGACACAAACACATACAGAATTCTCCATCAAACTTGCATATAAAAAGGGGTAAAAATGGGCAGTAACTTTACCTTAAATTCTGAAAATCTGTCCTTCTAACTTGTACTTCTTCAAGAGCTTGAACTCCCCTTCAACTTAGCTTGAAAAGAGGGAGAATACTTAAGAACCCTAATGGTATTTTATGGCTGCTATGTGAAGCTAAGAGAGAGAGAAAGAAAGAACTTCTAAAATCTGTTTTTTTTTTCAAGTTAAAATGAGTGAAATGAGCTGGTCTTAACCCCTTTAAAGGGGGGCTGCTTTGGCCGACTTTCCTTGCTCATTTTGAGCCACAAAATGTCAAGAAGGTGATACACCTACTTGGCCATTTTACATGGGCTTTGTTGGACTTAACCTTATTGGGCCTTGGCTGCCAATTCATTCCCTTTCTTTCACTTCTTTGGGCCAGAATTTATTCAAGTGGGTGATGGGTGTACTTGGCCCTCTAAGCTAGTCAAAATAGTCTTAGTAGGTGATGCACCTACCTAGTTCTTTAGGCTGGTCAATAAGTCAAAGTAGGTGATGCACCTACTTGTCACCTACTAGCTTAGTTAAGTCAAGCAAGCAGCTCACTTATTTTATTCTATTTTCTAATTTCTAATCCCTTTTGCTTTAACTTAACACTTCACCCTAAATATTTACTCAAATACAACCTTACCATCTCGAGTTTAAATACTTTTGTCGAGGTTAACTTGGCCGTTTACGTGCTGAACTGAATGGGGAATTACAGCACCTCCCAATACACATTAAACTATCATTGCTCATATAATAAACTCGGTCCCTCACCTATATGACAAGGCTATATCAAGTGATATATGAATAGGACTAGTATATGCGGAATACGGGATGTTACACTGTGGGCCAACTCCAAGACTTTTCCTGTTGTGTTTTCTGCTGGTAGCTGTTGCAGGTATAAGCCTCAGGCCTTATTCGCAACCACGAGCTCCTTTCATGTGAGCGCAATGAAGGTACTATGAACCTGGTACCTTTTTTCTTCGCGATCGCGAAGTCCCTCTTCGTGACAACAATGTTGTCACTGTTCCGTTGTTCTACGCAATCGTGTTGCATATCTTTTCGATCGTGATTCAGCCCTTTTTATCTTGTTCTTCACGACCGCATGGCTAGTCCTCACGATTGCGATGGTCTATCTAGCCTGGTCATGATGACCATATGGGGTCCCTTTGTGATCACATTGAAGGACCCCTGGAGAGTATATATTCTTCTCCCTTCATTTTCTAAACCCCAAAACTGAAAACCTCCATTATATAAGCTCCAAGCTTCATCTCCCTTAGTGTAACTTCAATCCGTGGTGCTAGGGTATGTTTTTCTTGCCCGTGATTGTTTCTCCATTTCAATTGTAAGTTTCTATCCATTTAATTTATGTTAAGTTCACCTCTTGAATTCCTTAATTGTTACTTTAGTTGGTGTCCCGCCGTGAGGGTACCTCCTAAAAGTAACACGAGACCTGGGACCACAAGTATCCCAAGCTAACCCTTGGTCATAGCATAACTCAGGTATATCAAATAAGCATAGCGGAAGCATAATAGAAACTAGATAACTCAATCCATAAGAAAAAAATCAAGATGAACATGATTCGAAGAAGACCCAAATACTGTCTATGTATGAAAAACCTCTAAACTGTCACATAGAGTTGATGGAACAAGACCCCCAACGAACTCAAAAATCTGAAGGAAGATAGACAACATAACTAAGGTAATACTAGTCCTCAAAGAATAAGGACTCACTAACAGAATCTGGATACCCGACTTCATCTAGCCACGAGCCTGATGAAGAGTACCTGAATCTGCATCATCAAGAGGATGCAACACAAGATATGCGTCAGTACTATAGGATGTACTGAATATGTGAGATAAGCATAAATCTGAGATAAGCATGCTAAATAAACTTGTAAAGCTGAAATCATGCTATAAGTGTAAAACTGAAATGCATCAGACTCAATGCAATGCCAAAGCAAGATATACAAAATATCATAAGTAATCATAAAAATTCTGAAGTTTGAAGGCAAAGAATCAATGAATTTTAAAACCTTATACTATTTTTGTGAGAGGTTCTCTAATCGACATAGACCATGTGAGCTATATGGAATCAGATGTATACTCCCTATCAAAAGGACCCAATATGCCTTGCCAGGGTATAAAGGCATGACTGTGGCATGATCACTATATCTGATGCCCACTGAGGGGACTTATAACCTATGGGGGCACGTAGTTCTGGGACTAAGGGTACTCTCACCCTGTCCAACTCGCTGCTAAATACTACTCCCAAAATAATATGTATAGCTCATATAATACTGATGCATATCTTGATGTAGAACTGATCATAACTAATGATATATCTAATGTCAAATCTGTTTATAAAGCATAGAGACATCTGATGTCATACAAATTCATAAATCATAAATCTTAAAACTTTGCAAAACCATAATTCAAGATATACCTTCCTTTCTAAAATCATAGCTTGAAGAATTAGGTATGCAATTTCATGAAAATAAAGGTAATGCTATCTAAACATACTGATTTTACTCGAAGACAGGCAATTCAAAGGAATCATGCTAAAATTCATACTTAACATATGGGCTTTAAAAAAACACTTATAAAACTTCAATTAAGGTATGGGTAATAGATGAGAAATCATGAATTGAAGCTTTAAAACAAAACACATAACATTTCCTCAATTTGGGTAAGGAACCCTAATTTCATAAATTGCTAAATCAAAGTAAAGATTTGGGGATTTGGCCTTAAGGGTGAGAGGAAACCCTTAATGAATGCCCACATACCTTGATTGATGCTAACCCAACTAAAATTAAAAAGAAAAGGAGGCTTGAACTTGGAGCTTGAGACTTAGAGCTTGAAGGATTTCTTTTCCCAATGTCGTAAATGAATGAGGTAATGAGAAGGGACTTAGGCTAATAGGTTTAGAATTATGCTAAGAACAACCAAAATGAACTCACTTAGGAGTTAAAATGGTGGGTGATTATAAAAATACCCCTGGGACTAAATTAAGAAAAACCTGGGAAAAAATGACTTTCACGATTCACAGATGGATTCCACGAGTCGTAGACCAAACCACGGCTCATGGTTTCCACTCGTGGTTCCTGGTCACAGAGTTAGGATGCAGAAGGCAAACCATGAGTCAACAAGATAACTCGTCAATTGGACTATTCCTGTAGACCTAATCCATAGTTCTAGGCTCAGCATTCAAGCTACAGATAAGGAACTACGAGTCAACAGGATGGGCCGTAGAATGAACTACGGTCCGTAGACCTGAGTCGTAGTTCCTGGGGAAATTACTGATCTCTGGTTTTGGTTCCACGAGTTAACAGTATGGTCCGTGGTCCAAACTATGGTCCATTGAATCAACCTGTGGTTCTCAGAACATAATTTGAACTGCAGGAGTCAAACCACGGTCTGTGGTTTGGACCCATAATTCCTGGAAACATGAAATTTTCCAGAGGTTTAAACTTAGAAAGATGGTTCTATTTCTGGGGTGTTACAATATCTCCCCTTTGGAATTATTCATCCTCGAATGAAGACTAAACAAGGGAAAATTCAAGAGAACACAGCCCAAAAAATCAATGACACAAAATTTGAAGAACAACATGAAAACTAAGCCTGCAACTTAAAACATGACTGAATCAACTTTGAAAAAAACATGCATGCATACTAAGATCATGAGGGTAGATTGATGGATGGACATACTAATGAGTAAACTACTACCTAAAGCATAAACTAGATCGTAAGGAAAGAGATGAGGGTACTTGGCTTTCATAGCTGATTCTGCTTCCCAAGTAGCTCCCTGAACAAGCTGATTTCTCTAAAGAACTTATACCGAAGTGACCTTTTTATTTCTCAGCGTCCGAATATGATGATCTAGGATCACTACAGGAACCTCCTCATAAGTGGGACAATCCTTCACACCTACATCCTCCAAAGGGATAATCAAGGTCGGATCACCAACACACTTCTTCAACAAGGAAATATGGAAAACTAGATGAACCACTTCTAATTCTGTTGGCAAATCCAACTCATAAGCAACGCTACCAACTCTCCTCAATATCCGATAAGGACCTACGAAATGGGGAATAAGCTTCCCTTTCTTGCCAAATCTCATCACACCCTTCATGGGTGACACCTTAAGTAAAACCCAATCATCAACTTAAAATTCCAATTCCCTTCTTCTCACATCTGCATATAATTTATGTCGACTCTGAGCGGTTCTTAACCTCTCCCTAATAAGTTGAACCTTCTCCATAGTCTTATGAACCGAATCGGGACCAATCAAGGTTGCCTCACCTACCTCAAACCAACTAATAGGAGACCTACACCTCCGGCCATAAAGTGCCTCATAAGGAGCCATCTGGATGCTAGAATGGAAGTTGTTGTTGTAGGAAAACTTGATAAGAGGTAAGTGATCATCCCAATTACCTTTGAAATAAATCACACAAGCTCTCAACATATCCTCCAAAGTCTGAATAGTACGCTCTGCCTGGCCATCTGTATATAGGTGAAAAGTTGTGCTAAGCTTCAACTAAGTACCAAGACCTCTCTGAAACAATCTCCAAAACTAGGAGGTAAACTGAGTAGCTCTATCTAAAATGATGGACAATGGAACACCATGCAATTGGAATATCTATTGGATGTAGATCCTGGCATAATCGTCTGCTGAATTCGTAGTCTTAACAGCCAAGAAGTGGGATGACTTAGTCATCCAATCGACAATCACCCAAATGGAATCATGTTGCCTTTGAGTATGAGGAAAACCTGTAATGAAGTCCATATTGATCGCTTACCACTTCCAAGTAGGAAGGTCAATATCCTGAGTCATGCCACCCGATCGCTGATGCTCTACCATCACTTACTGACAGTTGGGACACTTAGCCACAAAATCATCTATGTCCCTCTTCATACTATTCCACCAATAGACCTCTCATAGATCACGGTACATCTTGGTAGCACCATGGTGAATAGAATATCTAGAACTATGAGCCTAAGTGAAAATATGTTGTCTCAACCCATCTACATATGGCATACACAATCGACCCCGATAATGAAGCACACCATCTCCCCCTGGGAGAAAACCTCAACTCTTTGTCGATGGACTGCACCCTTTAGCTGAAGCAAAATGGGATCACTATCTTGCTTTTCCTTCACTTCAGCTACCAAAGATGATTTGGAACCATTATGAACAATAACACCACCTTCTGTCGAGTCCATAAGGAAAACTCCCAACCGAGCAAGCCTTTGAACCTCCTTAACCAATTCCTTCCTTCTGTCTTCAACTGAAGACACACTACCCATGGACAATCTACAAAGTGCATCCTCTACAACATTTGCCTTACCCGGATGGTAAAGCACACTCATATCATAATCCTTAAGAAGCTCAAGCCATCTCTTTTGATGCAAATTTAATTCCTTTTGAGTGAACACATACTGAAGACTCTTATGATCGTTGAATACTGATGTGACATAGAAATACGTCACTTTCAATGCTTAATACTTAGGATTATCACAAGTTCTTTAGCATTTTATTGGTAGATTTGATGTTGTTTGTTAAGTGTGCAGGAGAAATGGATCCTAGAGCAAAGTTCTAGAAATTAAGCTAAAAATAGGAAGCTACAGAGATGAAGGATCACTTGATGGTCTGTGGTTCAAAACCACGGACCCGTCTTGTGACTTGTACACCAAAGATTAGAAAGTGTGCCTAGTGTGGAGGAAAAAGCACGACTTAGTCTACGGGTCATGGTCTCAAACCATGACCTGTCCTGTAGACTTGTAGACTAGAAGACCTGCAGATGTGAAAAAAGGAGGAACGAGAAGGAAGGATCACTCAATAAACCGTACTTCCAAAGTATGGTCCGTCCTGTTGGACTCGTAGTCACTGATCAGAGAAGGCACACGAATGGCCTAACAAACCACGAGTCAGGGGATAAGCCATTATTTAGAACTACGACTCGTGGTTCCATTAGTATTTTCCCAAGACAAAAGTTTTTGACCATCTAGGAACACGGTTGACAGTAAAAGACTATGAATTGTCATGCCAAATAATGGGTCGTCATTCCAACCCATGGTCCCTACCTAGTTCAGTTTCCTAGTTTTATTAGGACAGGAATTCCATTGTCTATAATACCTTTCCTAGGTTTATTTTACATTTTTTTTATGCTCATTTCTTTGTAGGAAACACATTCAAAATATTGTGATTTTAGTTTGTTCTTAGTTTTGAGAATCGAACACATTCATAGTTCATTGTTCTCGATTTCCATCTTCATCTATTCAAGATTCTGGATTTCTTTATCTCTTATCATAAGTATATGATCATGAACTCACTATAACTCTTGATTGTTTACATACGAACATGAGTAGCTAAATCCACAATTAGGGTTGTGGGAGCCATGACGGATTAATGAAGTAAGCAAAGTACTTGGGTACGTGTTTATGCATGTATTGTTCTTTCCTCCTCTGTAATTGCTTTTTAACGGTGTGCAACATTAGAACTTGCCTAATCCTTACTTGTCGGACCAAGGAGGTAACAAATAGGAAAAGGGTTGCTTAACAACGGAGATTTGAGGCCACCCACCCTCATCTAATAGCTTGACCTTGTCCGAGAATAGCTAATCTGGGATCCAAGGTAAGGGTTAGTAAATCATACACTCAAGGCCGGACCAAGGCGTGTGGTGAAATTCATCTATCTGTCGGACTAAGGATTTAGGTAAACCTAACTTACCAATTTTGAATGCTAAGCACCAAACTAGTTTACTAAGTACAATGCCTTACTATGTTATGATCTCATGGGGAACACTACCCTAGCCATATCTCCCACTGATTACAACTCTTAAAATTGTCACGTGTTACTTATATACATTCTAGTAACAATTAATACTTGTTACTTTTAAACCCACCCCCATTGGAAATAAATAGCTAACAATGCAAATAAACACATTTCAACCCTAGTCCTACCATATTCCCTGTGGGATCGACCCCAACCTTCGTTGGGTTTGTATATTTGATCAACAACCTCTTGCATTTCTAAAATTAGGTGTAATTTGGGCGTATATTATTTTGGCACAGGTGTCGGGGAATACGATTTAGGATTAAGAGAGATTGTGTTTAGTTCACTACTAGTCCTTATTTCCTGATTTAACTTTTTTTGTTATGTTTGTTTTGTTCTACAGGTTGCACACTTGTGCATGCCCAGTACAAGGAGTCAAGGCAATCCCTTGACCTCGTACGATCCTGATCTTTCCAAAACTTTAAGAAACATGGCTAAAAAAGTAGAGCATGAGACACAGGAGCATATCACAGCTCGGTTGCTAGCTGAAGTCGAGCAGAGGAAAAAGGAAGATGCTGCAGCAGAGGAAGCCTTGCTGCTGAAGATGCTCGAATTGCAGCTGACCTGACAGCTCAAAAAGTTACAGTTGAGAAAGCAAGGCAACAATCTAGCAGAGACGATCTAGCATCTAGACAGCATATTCCATAGAATAGAGGCCAAGAAGTACAGCAGCCAAGACAGGCTCCTCATTACTATAATTATGACGATGATGATGAAGTACCGGATTCGAGCACTACTGGAGCTATAGTGTTGCCACCACTTACTGAGGGAGCGAAGTTTGAAATTACCAGCACCATGATCCAGCTGATGAATCATATGGGACTGTATGCTAGAAAACCTACAGAAGATGCAAACCTTTATGAGAAGAATTTCACTCAGATTTGCAAGGTGTATAGTATACCAGGAGTGGGGCAAGATGCTATTAGATTTAGGTTGTTTCCCTTCTCATTGATAGGCGAGGTGACTGAATGGCTTTAAGAACTGCCCGACAATTCCATTTACACATGGCAAGAGCTGAAGAGTCCGTTTTTGGAGTGGTTCTTTCCTCCATCAAGGATACTACAGCTGAAGCAAGAAGTCTACAATTTCAAGCAGCTACTTGCAGAGGCATTATATGAGGTCTGGTTGAGGTTTAAAAAGAAGTTGAAGCAAGTTCCAATACATGGAATTCCTTCAAGGCATCTGATGGAGATCTTCAACAAAGCATTAAATGCAACCACAAAAATAGTAGCTGACACTATAACTGGAGGAGCATTCATGGAGAATTCATATTTTGAAACGTCGGACAGGGTCTCCAAAACTAATAGAGCATGGCATACTAGAGAGTCAGAGACCCCAACAGGTACATACGCAGTTGATAAGTCCTTGAATTTAAATTAATTGCAAGACCTCAAACAGGAAGTTGCTTAGATGAACACGACCGTTAGGTTACTTGCAAAGAAATTCCTGGCTGAGGGAGTAGAGAAGGTGAAAGCCATCGGTTCACAAGGTAAAGCACCTAGGCCAGACGATTACTCATCCGAAGAGGATGTTAGTTATCTGAATGATCAAGGGGTGAGTTTTTGGGCCTGTGGCCAAGGAAATCAAGGTCAAAATAGAGATAGAGATGATTACTACAATTGGTCCAGTTATAGATATAGGAGAAAGGTAGAGACAAAGATGGTGATTGGCAGAAAAAGGATGGGTACAAGAATGTTAGAAGTGGTCTTTATGTCCATCCAGGAAATTGCAAAAATAAACCTAGACAACCCAGCATGAGGGAGCGGCTCTACAAGGTGTTTCAAAAGGTTGACACCAAGTATGCAAGCATGAAAGAGATAAAAGTTGACCTTTCAAATATCAATCAGAGAGTGGATTCCCATTCTGTCTCTATAAAGCAACTTGAGATGCAGATGCATCAGATTTCCACTAGCATGAATCCGCGTCAAAAGGGTACTCTTCCGAGTTACACCATTCAGAATACAAAGAACGATTGACAGGTTATGGTGTGACTACTCAAAGTAGAAAGCAGACCCTTGATCTACCCATGCCTATAGTTATTGATGAGCCAACCAAAGTTGAAAAAGATGATGCTGAGATTTTGGTCGAGTCTGAAGAAATAAATAGTAGGGAAGGGACAATTAAGAGTCAGTCTTCTGGGTTGAAAGCAAAGAGCAAAGAGGTTGCACCAGTCCTGAAACCCATGCCATTGCCCCCTCCACCTTATCCCCAGAGATTAAAGAAAAAGGTTGAGGATGACAAATTTCACAAGTTCATATCCATGCTGAAGCAACTATTAGTACATATTCCTTTGGTCGAAGCATTGGAGCAGATTACTAGATATGCTAAATTCATGAAGGATCTGGTAACTAAGAATAATATGGTTAGCTTTGAGCCAGCAAACAATTTGCACCACTATAGTGCAATAGCATCCCGTTCCATGGTTTAGAAAAAGGAAAATCCTGGGGCCTTCACAATTCTTGTACTATTGGAGCTTTCTACTATGCCAAAGCGTTGTGTTATGTGGGTGCTAGTATCAATCTTATGCTGCTAGCAGTGTATAATCAGCATGGGTTTGAAATCTCGCACTCTGACTATAATGCGGCTCCTGAAGGTAGATCGCACGGTATAGAGGTCTGTAGGGATTCTGTATGATGTATTGGTGAAGGTTGACACTTTTATATTTCCTGCAGACTTTTTGATTCTGGAATGTGAGGTTGATTTTGAGGTGCCCATTATCTTGGGGTGACCATTCCTGGCTACTAAATGTGCTTTGGTTGATTTGGAAACTGGATAGATAAAATTCAAGCTGAATGATGAGGAAGCGGCTTTCAACGTCTGCAAATCTATGAAGCATCATAAACACATGTGAGTGGTGTAAGTCATTGATGTTCTTAATGAGGATCAGCTTGTCGTACCTATTGAGGAGAGA
>QJPP01004904.1:0-42243 GCA_003996215.1 Jaltomata sinuosa
CCGGTTCCGGACCGTCCCGGTCCATTACCGGTCCGGTTCCGGTCCGGTGTACTCCGGTTCCGTCCGGTTGAGTGTGGGACGGAAGGGGTAACGGGACGGAAGGGGGTTGGTTACCGGATCGTCCCGGTCCGGTCCGTCCCGGTACCGGTCCGGTCCGGTCCGGTTCGATCCGGTTGGTTTTCAAATTTTTTTTTTTTTTTTTTTTTTAAAGTAGCCGTTGGGTAGCCGTTGGCAACGGCCAGTGGGGCCCACCCAACGGCTATAACAGCCAAACACCCCCCCAAAACACCCCCCTACCCCCCAAACTTTTTTTAATACCCCAAAGTTTTTAAAAATACATTTTAGTCCTAAATTTTAACTATAAAACCCCCCCACCCCTTCATTATTTATTACATAAAATTTCTTCTTCTTCATCTACTCTCTCAACTCTCAATCTTCTACTCTTCTACTCTCTATTCTCTAATAGTCTCTATTAAATTGTTAATTTTATTTGTTGGATTATTTTGGAGCAATTTTCAAGCTTCAAGTTTCATCTATCAATTTCGGCTTTTGGTTATACAAGTCTGTTTTTACGCAGACGTTTGGTACATTCGTTCCAACTTTCATCTCTTTACTTGTTTATTTTTTTGCATTTAATTTTTGTATTTATTTATTTGCTTACTTTTAATATTTTACAATGGAATCCGGTGATAAAAATGTTGGCAAGGGTAAAAGTTCATTTTTTGGTAGGTTAGGTAATGCACTAACCGGAAAAACTAAAGTCGGTAGTTCTTCTAAATCCAAATCTAACACTATACAACAACCTCAATTAAGAATAAATACGGATGATTTTACACATGTTGATGAAACTCCTTTTAATATTGATAGAAATACTCAATTAGATCATGAATTTTTACAAACAAGGGTTGGTAATTTTAATGAAGAGCTAGATGAAGAAGTAGAATATGATAATGAATATGATGGTAATGATACTTATGATGATGATGAAACAGAGCCGCCTACGGCTACTAGTCCCACTCCTGCTCCCGCTCCCACTCCCCCTCCCCCTGTACATCCTACTAGGGCTAAGCCAAAGGCTGAATGTCCTAAAAAATCTGTTGTGTGGCAATTTATGATTCAAAGTGATGATAAAACTCAAGCTATTTGTAAAGTATGTAAACATGTTTTGAATCATAGAACTTCGGGAAAGTCGGGTGGGACGGGACATTTAAGAAATCATTTAATGGGATGTTGTAAAAATAAATTTTTGCAAGCTCAGGCTATAGCCGATGCAAAAAAATATGGTACTCCCCTTCCCGATCCATCTGTAGGAGTAGGGGCCTCTAACATGATCCAATCACAGTTAAACCCTTCTAATGTTTCTGGCCCTAGTACACATCGTAGTTATAGTAGAGAAAGAGATCTTGAAGAATTAGCTAAAATGATTGTTCTTTGTGGCTTGCCTTTTAGTTTTGCTGAAAATCCCGGTTTTGTTCATTATATTCAAATAGTGTATAATCCTTCTTTCACAGGTTTTTCAAGAAATACTATTAAAAAAGCTACTTTTGATTATCAAGGACAACATGTACAATATCTTCGTTGTTTATTTAACTATAATACTTGTAGAATGGCTATCACTTCTGATATGGGTCGTAGTCCTAATGGTAACGATTATTTTACTATTACTGGTCATTGGATTGATGAAAATTGGAACAAGCAAAAAAGAATTTTAGGTTATAAATGTTGTGAAATGCTAAAAACCGGTAGTTACATAGCTCAAACTATTGTAGATGTTTTAGAATTTTATGGAATTTGTAATAAAGTAATTAGTGTCACCCTTGATAATGCTTCTAATAATACAAATGCTGTTGATAAACTAAAACCGACAATTTGCCCTATTTATATTGATGGTTTTCATATTAGGTGTGCTGCACACATATATAATTTAATTGTTAGAGATGGTATAGCAATGTATAATAATGGTTGTATAAAATGTGAAGCTGCATGCCATTTTATTTTTAAATGTCAAGTAAAGTTTAGGCGTGTAGAGTTTGAAAATCGGTGTCGTGAATTAGAACTCCCCCCTAGAAAAATTTCAAAAACAGTGTCTACTAGATGGAATTCTTTATATGAAATGCTTAAAGTTGCTTATGAATATAGAAAGCCTTTACAAATGGTTTGGAATGCTCACAATTCAGATATTGATTATAGAATTAGTGACACTGATTGGAAAGAAGTATATGAACTTAAAAAATTTTTAAAAGTTTTTTATTTAGCTACAAAACAAATATCTGGACTTTATTATCCAACTATTTGTTCAGTTTTACCAAATATATGTGCTATTTCTGATAAATTTTCTCAATACAAAAATATTCCACGATTTAAAGATTCTATTAATGCAATGATTAAAAAATTTAGAAAATATTTTATTCCTATTCCTCAAATTTATTTAACTGCTTGTTTATTAAACCCAACTTACAAAGAAATAGGTGCATCACGAATGGTTGAAAGAATATATTGTAATTTAGATATTTTAGAGATTATATTTGAACAAAGTATCCAAGGTGACGAAGTTGCCGAAGAGGACAAATTACCTCGTTTGTCCGATGTTAAAGATAGCATAAGAATTGAAGCTAGAAAATTGTATGACTTGTATAATTCTAGTAGAATAAATGATGAAGTACATAATGTAGAACCTTCAAGTTCTAGGCGTAGATATTCAAATGAAGATGATATTGATGATATGATGGAAAATTATCTTGGGCTTACTTCTAATGAAAGAAATGATTTTGATGAATATCTTAATCAGGGAATGGAAAGCATTAAGGATGCACAAGGCAAACCTCAACTTTTGGAATGGTGGAAGACTCGCGGCAAGTCATTTCCAAAACTTCAACCGGTGGTTCGAGATTTGCTAGCTATTCAAGCATCTTCAGTAGCTTCGGAGGGCACTTTTAGTGCAGCAAGATATCAAATTGGGGAGCATAGGTATTCATTAGCATCGGACAGCTTGGAGATATCGGTATTGTTTAGAGATTGGATCAATGCCGGGCGAAGGAATTATGGGCGTCCTAGTTTACCTGTCCAATTTGAATATGATATAGATAATATTTTGGTAAATTCAAGTGAAGACGGCATGGATGCATTGGAGGATCAAGCACAACAACCACTTCCAGAAAATGTTACGAGGGAATTCTTAGAAACTCTACGGAAAGACTATTTTCAAGGATTCAAATATTAGTATGATAGTTCGAGGCCTAATTCAAACAGAACCCTTCCTAGAAGGTGGCTGCGTAGATTAGGTTCTCTTCTAATATTTTGTAATACAAATTGTATTATTTAATTTTTATGAATAAAATTATAGGCTATTCGCCTTAAATTTTTTTAATTATTGTCTTCAATTTAATACAAGTCTTTTTTATATATTTCAATTTTTAAATGTTTCAAACTTAAGTTACAATTTCAAATTTAAAAAAGTTGTTTAACAAATGAAAGTTTGATATAGTTTAAAAAGATTCAAACTTAAATAAGTAAGTTATTAACTTAAGACTTAAGAGTAAAGACTTAAAAGTTTAAAAAGATTTTAAGAGTTTAAAATTTGAAATTTAAAGTTTTAAACTTTTAGAGTTTAAAATTTAAACTCTAAAAAAATCTAATTTATTAAGTTATACTTTTAAAAGAAATATAAAATAACTTATATATTTTGAAACTTTTTCAATTATAAATAACCGAATTTTAATTTAATTAATTTTTTTTTTTAAAAAAGGCCGCGACCCGGTAAACCGGACCGGTACCGGTCCGGTCCGGTCCCGGTAAGTACCGGACCGGGACGAACAAGGTGAAAAATTCCGGTACTACCGGTACCGGAACGTCCCGGTTCCCGGCCAACCGGCGGAAGGGATGAGCCGGTACCGGTCCGATTCCGGTTAATACCGGTCCGGTACTCCCGGTGCCGGTTCCGTTGCCTGCCATAGACCCAAGTCATAATTCCTGAAGGACTTGGCAAGTCTCTGATCAGGTTCCACGAGTCAACAGGACGGTCCGTGATTCAAACTACAGGTTGTAAACTTGACTCGTGGTTCCTAGGAATTAGTCAGTCCTTAGGTCTGATACCACGAGTTGATAGGATGGGCCGTAGACTGAACTACGGTCCGTAGAACTAACTCGTGTTTCTCAGACCAGAGTCTGAGATTGGTAGACTTAAACCATGGCTCCATTCCATGACCCATGGTTCAGACCATGGTCTATGGTTGGGACTCGTAAATCCTGATAAATTGTTTTTTTTTGAGATTCTGAGTTTAAAAGCTGAATAAGTTTTTGGGGCGTTACAATATCTCCCCCTTGGGATCATTCATCCTCAAATGAAGACTAAACAAGGGAAAACTTAGGAGAAAACATCCCAACCAATCAACAATACATAAATCTGACGAACAACATGAAAATTGAGTTTTTTAACTTAAAACATGATTGAGTCAACTTCGAAAACATGAATGTATGCTAGGATCATGAAAGGAACTAATGGAGTAGAGTAGGAGGGACATACAAAGGAGGAAATTACTACCTCAATCTAAAACAAAATCATAAGGGAAGAGATGAGGGTACTTGGCTTTCATGGCTGATTCCGCTTCCCAAGTAGCTCCCTCAACAAGTTGATTTCTCCAAAGGACTTTTACAGAAGCGACTTCTTTGTTTCTCAACTTCCAAATCTGATGATCAAGGATCTCTACGGGAACCTTTTCATAGGTGAGACTATCCTTCACGCCCACATACTCCAAAGAAATAATCAAGGTTGGATCACCAACACACTTCTTTAACAAGGAAACATGGAAAATTGGATGACCTGCTTCTAACTCTTTCGACAACTCCAACTCATAAGCAACGCTACCAACTCTCCTCAGAATCTGATAAGGACCTATGAAACAGGGACTAAGCTTCCCTTTATTGCCAAATCTCATCATACCCTTCATAGGTGACACCTTTAGAAAAACCCAATCATCAACTTCAAATTCTAACTCCTTTCTCCTCACCAAATCTCATGCACAAAATCTGGACCAATCAAAGATGCCTCACCTACCTCAAACCAACCAATAGGAGACCTACACCTCCGACCATAAAATGCCTCATAAAGAGCCATCTGGATGCTAGAGTGAAAGCTGTTGTTGAAGGCAAACTCGATAAGAGGTAAGTGATCATCCCAATTACCTTTGAAGTCAATCACGCAAGCTCTCAACATATTCTCCAAAGTCTGAATAGTATGCTCTGCCTGGCCATCCATTTGTGGGTGAAAAGACGTGCTAAGCTTCACCTGAGTCCCAAGACCTCTCTGAAACGATCTCCGAAACTGAGAAGTAAACTGAGTACCCCTATCTGAAATGATGGACAATAGGACACCATGCAATCGAACTATCTCCTGAATGTAGAGTCTGGCATAATAATCCGCTGAGTCCGTAGTCTTAACAGCCAAGAAGTGGGACGACTTTGTCATCCGGCAAACAATCACCCAAATCGAATCGTGTTGCCTTCGAGTACAAGGAAAACCTGTGATGAAGTCCATATTGATCGCTTCCCACTTTCAAGTAGGAAGGTCAATATCCTGAATCATTCCACCCGGTCACTGATGCTTTACCTTCACTTGTTGACAGTTGGGACACTTAGCTATAAAATCGGCTATGTCTCTCTTCATACCATTCCACCAATAGACTTCCCGTAGATCATGGTACATCTTGGTGGCACCACGGTGAATGGAATATCTAGAACTGTGAGCCTCAGTCAAAATTTGTTGTCTCAACCCATCTACATATGGCACACACAATAGACCCTGATAATGAAGCACACCATCTCCCCCTTGGGAGAAAAACTCAACTCTTTGCTGATGGACAACACCCTTTAGATGAAGCAAAATAGGATCACTGTCTTGCTTTGACTTCACTTCAGCTACCAAATATGATTCGGAACCATTCTGAACAATAACACCACCTTCTGTCGAGTCCATAAGGCAAACTCCCAACCGAGCAAGCCTACGAACCTCCTTAAATAATTCCTTCTTTACGTCTTCAACTGAGGACACACTACCCATGGACAATCTACTAAGTGCATCCGCCACAACATTGGCCTTACTCGAATGATAAAGCACACTCATATCATAATCCTTAAGAAGCTCAAGCCATCTCCTTTGTCGCAAATTCAACTCCTTTTGAGTGAACACATACTGAAGACTCTTATGATCGATGAAAATATACACGTGCACACTATACAAGAAATGTCTCCAAATCTTCAAAGCAAAGACAACGACTGCTAACTCAAGATCATGAGTAGGATTGTCTTGATGCAATACCTGGTGGTGAAGGCATTCCAGCAAGAGCTCTTACTTTAACAAAACTAGGACTATCAATTCCAACTGTCCTTATAGATAGGCGAAAGAGTTCTTTTCATGAGTCTTAATGTGTCTCGAAGCATAAGCAATCACTTTTCCATGCTACATCAACACACAATCTAAACCAATCCTATAAGCATCACAATACACAACAAAATCATCTAGGCCCTCGGGTAGAGCCAACACTGGAGCTGTGGTCAATCTAGTATTTAATTACTGAAAGTTCTTCTCACTTAGGTCAGACCACTGAAACTTCACCTTCTTCTGATTCAACCGAGTCAAAGGGGCAGCAATGGAAGAAAACCCTTCCACCAATCTCCTGTAGTAACCAGCCAAACCCAAAAAACTTCTAATATCAGATAGAGAAGTGGGTCTAGGCGAGTTCTTCACTGCCTCAATCTTTTGTTAATCAACTCGAATGCCATCTCTAGTCATAATATGACCCAGAAAAGCAACAGACTGCATCCAAAACTCACACTTGCTAAACTTAGCAAATTACTACCGGTCCTTGAGAGTTTGCAACACCACTCTCAAATTGTCCGCATGCTCCACCTCACTCCGAGAGTAGATAAGAATATCATCTATGAAAACAATTACAAATATATCCAAATACTGCTTGAACACACAGTTCATCAAATCCATAAAAGCTGCGGGAGCATTCGTTAAACCAAAAGACATCACAACAAATTCATAATAACCATACCGAGTCCTGAAGGCTGTCTTTGGAATGTCACACTCTCGAACACGAAGCTGATGATAATCGGATCTAAGGTTGATTTTGGAGAAGAAACTAGCACTCTGAAGCTGATCGAACAAGTCATCAATCCTAAGAATGGGATACTTATTCTTGATTGTGACTTTGTTCAACTGACAGTAGTCAATACACATTCTGAGGGAACCATCTTTCTGTCGCACGAATAAGACTGGAGCACCCCATGGGGAAATGCTAGGCCTGATGAAATCCTTATCAAGAAGATCCTTCAACTGATTCTTCAATTCCTTAAGCTCCGCGAGAGCCATCCTATAGAGAGGAATAGAGATAGGATTCATATCTGGAAAAAGTTCTATCCCAAAGTCAATTTCCCATTCGGGAGGGACTCCAGGCAAATCTTCGGGAAACACTTCTAGGAACTCATTCACAACAGGGACAGACTGAAGAGACGGGGTTTCAGACTCCGTGTCCATAACCCGAACTATATGATAAACATAACCCTTAGAAATTATCATCCTAGCCTTAAGATAATATATGAAACGACCTTTCGAGGATGGAGGACTACCTTGCTACTCTAAGACAGGTTCATTTGGAAACTTGAAACTGACAACCCGAGTACGACAATCAACCGAAGCATAACAAGCATACAACTAATCCATACCAAGAATAATATCAAAATAAATCATCTCCAACTCTACTAAATCTACTGAAGTGACTCTATGAAGGACTGCGATAGGGCAATTTTGGTAGATTCTTTTAGCTAGGACTGATTCACCAACAGGAGTAGAAACACAAAAGGTTTCTAAAAGCAATTCAGGACAAATTTCAAATTTGCATGCTATATAAGGGGTCACAAAATATAAGGATGCACCAGGGTCCAACAAAGCATATATATCAAGAGAGAAGACTTTCAACATACCAGTGATAACATTCGGTGAACTCTCCTGGTCCTGACGAGAGGACATAGCATAAAGACGATTCTGGCGCTGACTACCAGAACTAGAAGCTGTGCCTTGCTGGGCTGGTCAACCTCCTGGAGCTGCTGGGGAAGACTGAGTCCTACCACCACCCTGTCCCTTCTTAGCTGAAGGGTAATTTCAAATCCTGTGCCCAACCTAACAACATCTAAAATAACCCTCTCTATCGGCTAGACACTCACCGGGATGATTCTTTCTACACTTGGTACAAACGGGGTAGTAAGACCCCTTTGCACCACTCCCCTGAGAATAAGATCCTGCACCTCTATCAAACTGATCATGACAGGGGTGTAGGCCTGAGAAGGAGCACTGGCTGAAGAATGCATGGGTCCTGATGACTTCTTCTGAAACAAGGAGCGATGTCCGCCACTGGACCTCTGATGGCCAAAACCTGAACCCTCGGATCTAGCCCTCTTGTTCTCCCTATCCATATCCCTAAGCTTGTCTCCCTCGATTTGGTGAACATGGGTCATGAGTCTTGAAATATTCATATCACTCAACATCATAGCAGACTACACTCCTTCTTCACCATTTCTGAAACCCCATAGATAAACTTACTCATTTGATCCTGCGGGTCCGCTACCATAGAGGGGTCATATCTAGACAACTGAGTGAACTTCAAACTGTACTCTTGGGCTGACATCGACCCCTGTCTTAAGTTCACAAATTCCTTAGCCTTCGCTTGCCTCAACTCTCAGGGAAAGAACCGATCGAGGAAGGCCCTCTCGAAACACTCCCAAGTCATAGGGACCTTGTCCCTAGCTCTAGCTCCTTCCATTGCGTGAACCAGATATGAGCCATATCCTTGAGTTGATAGGACATGAGCTTCACATAATCAACATTACCCACTTGCATAATATCAAAGATCTTCTTCACCTTATCAATAAAGCTAAGTGGGTCCTCATTCACCTTCGAACCCCAAAATTTAGGTGGGTTCATTCGGAAAAAATCACGAACCCGGGCCGCTACCCCACCTTGAGGGTGGACTGGGATAGGAGATGGCGGGTTGGACTGAGCAGCCATGGTCTGGGCTAGCAAATGGATGGAATTCCTGAACTCCTTATTCGTGACCTCGGGGGCCGAAACTGGAGGAGCAGCATTCCGAGTGGCTCGGTGAGACATAACACATCGAGGCATAATCTAAAACGTACAAGGAGAGGATTAAAGGGATATTAGAGTTAAACTCTTTTGCATGATATGATCATGAAGGAAGTGAAATCTTTCTAAAACATCTCATAGCCTCTTCCTCATATGTGTGGCGCGCTTCACACATATAAACGAGATTCTACTCGATGCGGATTTAGATATCCTAGGACTCTTAAACCTGAGGCTCTGATACCAAGTTTGTCATGCCCCGAGGCTACCTCTAGACGTAATACGAGATCCGGGACATGAGTGCCCTAGATTAACCCTTGGCCATAACATACTCAAATAACTTATAGAAATAAAGTAGAAGCATACATAGAGAGAAGTATACACTGATGCTATTTCTGTGGGAGGTTCTCTAACCGATATAGACCATGTGAGGTACATGGAATCTGATGTATACACCCAATCGAAAGGACCCAATATGCCTTGCTAGGGCATAGGGGCATGACTGTGGTGTGATCACTGAATCTGATGCCCAACTGAGGGGACTTAGAACCTATAGGGGCACTTAGTTCTGGGACTAAGGGTACTCTCACCCTGTCTAACTCGGTTCTAATACTACTCCCAAAACATATACATATAGCTCATAATACTTACGATATATCTGATGTCAAAAATGTTCATAACTTAGGTAGACATATCTGGATGCCAAACCTTTCATAAAACATAGGGACATATCTAATGCCCAAAACTGTTGGAAAAGCATAAGGACATATCTGATGTCATGCAATTCACAAGTCATGAATCTTAAAGCTTTGCAAAACCATAATTCAAATTGTACTTTCCTTTCTAATATCATACTTGAAGAATTAGGCATGCAATTTCATGAAAATAGAGGTCATGTTATCTAAACATACCAATTTTACTTGAAGATATGCAATTCAATGAAATCATGCTAAAATTCATCATCAACATATGGGCTTTTAAAATCAACTTAGGGATTTCAATTAAATCATAGAAATGTATTAAGAAATCATGAATTGGTGCCTTAGGAGAAGACCCATAACTTTTTCCCCAATTTAGATTAAAACCCTAATTTCACAAGTTCATAATTCAAAATAACAATTGGAGGTTTTGGGCACAAGGATGAAAGGAACCCATTGTTGAATACTCACATACCTTGATTGAAGCTAACCTACTTGAAATTGAAAAGAAAGGAGACTTGATCTTGGAGCTTGAGACTTGGAGCTTGAAGGAGTCCTTTCCCTTTTTGGGAGATGAATGAAGATTTGAGAAGGGACTTAGGCTAATGAGGGTGAAAACCCTTCTAGAAATAGTCAAAATTACATTATTTAGGGGTTAGAAGGGTGGGTAATGACTAAAATACCCCAAGGATGTAATTAGGAAAAAGGCGGAGAAAGTTGACTTTTAAGGACCACAGATGGATTCCACGGGTCGTAGACCAAACCACGACCCGTGGTTTCCATCCGTCGTTCCTGGCCAAGAGAACAGGCTGCAGAAGCCAAACTATGGGTCAACAGGACGGACCCATAGAATAGATCACGGGTCGTAGACCCAAGTCATAATTCCTGAAGGATTTGGCAAATCTCTGATCAGGTTCCACGAGTCAATAGGATGGTCTGTGATTCAAACTACGGGCCATAGACTTGACTCGTGGTTCCTGCGAATTAGTCAGTCCTCATGTCTGATACCATGATTTGACAAGACGGGCCATAGACTAAACTACGGTCCATAGAACCAACTCGTTATTCTCAGACCAGAGTCTGAGCCTGGCATACTTAAACCACGGCTCCATTCTACGAGCCTTGGTTCAGACCACGGTCCGTGGTTCAGACCACGGTTCATGGTTCAGACCACGGTCCGTGGTTTGGACTCATAAACTCTGAAAAGCTAAAATTTTTCTAAGATTCTGAGTTTAAAAGATGAATAAGTTTCCAGGGTGTTACATCTTCATAAGAAAGACTATCCTTCACACCCACGCTTTTTAAGGGCACAACTAAAGATGGATCACCAATGCATTTCTTTAACAAGGATACATGGAAGACTGGGTGCACCGATGCTAAGTCTGTGGGCAACTCTAGCTCATAGGCTACTTTGCCAACTCTCCTCAGAATCTTGTAAGGGCCTACATATTGGGGACTAAGCTTTCCCTTCTTACCGAATCTCATCACACCCTTCATGGGTGACACTTTCAGAAAAACTCAATCATCAACCTTAAACTCTAGCTCCTTTCTTCTCACATCTGCATAAGATTTCTGACGACTTTGAGCCGCCTTCAACCTTTCTCTAATAAGCTGGACCTTCTCCATGGTCTCATGGACTGAACCTGGTCCTATCAAACCTGATTCTCCTACCTCAAACCAACCTATGGGTAACCTACACCTTCGCCCATAGAGTGCCTCATCATCTGAATGCTAGAGTGAAAACTGTTATTATAAGCAAACTCTATAAGAGGTAAGTGATCATCCCAATTACCGTTGAAGTTGATTACACAAGCTCTCGACATATCCTCTAAAGTTTGAATGGTACACTCTGCCTGACCATCTATCTGGAGTGAAAAGTTGTGCTAAGATTAACTTGAGTACCAAGACCCTTCTGAAATAATCTCGAAAACTAAGATGTAAATTGGGTACCCCTATATGAGATGATGGATAAGGGAACTCCATGCAACGTGACTATCTCACGAATGTAGAGTCTGGCGTAGTCCTCTGCTAAATCGGTAGTCTTAACAGCCATGAAGTGGGTTGACTTAGTCACCCTGTCTACAATCACCCAAATAGAGTCATGCTGCCTGTGAGTATGAGGTAAACCTATAATGAAGTCCATATTGATGACCTCCTACTTCCAAGTAGGAATGTCCATCTCCTGAGTCATACCACCCGGTCGCTGATGTTCTACCTTCACTTGCTGACAGTTGGGACACTTAGCCACAAAATCATTAATGTCCCTCTTCATACCATTCCACCGATAGACTTCCCGTAGGTCACGGTACATCTTTGTGGCACTAGGATGGATGGAATACCTGGAGTTATGAGCTTCTATCAAAATCTACTGCCTCAAATCACCTACATTAGGAACACATAAGCGGCCCTAGTAACGAAGTATACCATCTCCCTCTTAGGAGAAGACCTCTACTCTCTGCTGCTGGACAACACCTTTTAGCTAAAGTAAGATGGGATCACTGTATTGCTTTTCCTTCACCTCAGATACCAATAAAGACTCTGACCCATTCTGAACAATGATGCCACCTTCTGACAAATCTGTGAGGCAAACCCCTAACCGAGCAAGCTTGTGAACATCCTTGGATAATTCCTTCTTTCCTTCCTCTACATGTGACATACTACCCATGGACAACCCGCTAAGTGCATCAGCTACTATATTGGCCTTACCCGGATGGTAAAGCAGACTCATGTCATAGAAATTGAGAAGCTCTAGCCACCTTCTCTGATGAAGATTCAGTTCTTTCTGAGTGAACACATACTGAAGCCTCTTGTGGTTAATAAACACATCTACATGGACACCATACAAGTAGTGTCTCCAAATATTTAAGGCAAAGAACACTGCTGCTAACTCAAGATCATGAGTCGGGTAGTTCTTCTTGTGAGTCTTAAGCTGTCTGGAGGCATATGCAATAACTTTACCATGCTACATCAGAACACAACCTAGACCAGCTTTGGACGCATCACAATATACTATGAAGCCATATGAACCCTCTGGTAGAGTTAGGACTAGGGCTGTGGTCAATCTAGTCTTCAACTCTTGGAAGTTTTTCTCACACTCATCTGACCACTGGAACTTGACCTTCTTCTGGGTCAATCGAGTCAATGAAGAAGTTATGGACGAAAACCCCTCAACAAATCTCCTGTAGTAACCAGACAAACCTAAAAAGCTCCTAATGTCTGTCAGAGAAGTGGGTCTAGGCCAATTCTTTACTGCCTCTATCTTATGAGAATCCACTCGGATGCCCTCTTTAGATAACACATGACCCAAAAATGCGATGGTCTGCAACCAAAACTCACACTTACTGAATTTGGCAAATAACTGACGATCCTTGAGAGTTTGCAGCACCACTGTCAAATGATTAGCATACTCCTCCTCACTCCACGAGTAGACTAAAATATCATCTATAAAGATGATAATGAACATGTCCAAATACTACTTGAACACCCTGTTCATCAAGTCCATAAAAGATGCAGGAGCATTTGTTAGTCCAAAAGACATAACTACAAATTCGCAGTGACCATACCGAGTACTGAAGGCTGTCTTTGTAATGTCACACTCTTTAACTCTTAGCTGATGGTAACCGGATTTGAGGTCGATCTTGGAGAAATAGCTGGCACCCTGAAGCTGGTCAAACAAGTCATCAATCCTGGGGATAGGATACTTATTCTTGATTGTGACTTTGTTCAAAGGATGGTAGTCTATGCATATTCTGAGGGAACCATCTCTATTACGCACGAAGAGAACCGCCACCTGTGCCAGAAGTAGTACCCTACTGAGCGGTGTGACCTGCTGGAGCTGTTGACATGGTAGACTGAGCTCTGTTACCTCCCCACCTTGCCTGGCGGAAGGGCACTCCTTTAACCTATGGCCAAGCTGACTACATCCAAAACACCTCTATCTTCCAGCAAAGTACTCACCTGGATATTTTCTACCACACTTGGGGAAGGCTAGAAAAGTGCGGTTACCTGAAACACTGCCTTGTGACTTAGATCCTGCTGCTCTCTTTATCTGGTCCTATAGAGGTCTGCGAGACGGAGCACTAGCTGATGAAGGTGCTGGGGCTGAAGACCTCTGCTGAAACTGTGAGTGATTTCTACTGCCCGACCTCTGCTGAGAAAATTCATAGTTGCCTGTTTAAGCCTTTTGTTATCCCTAGCCATCTCCTTAAGCTTATCCTCCTCAACCTGCTGAGCATGGGTCATCAATCTAGAGATATCCATATCCCGTAATAACATAGCATTCCTGCACTCTATTTTTACCAAGTCAGATACCCCATACAAGAACTTTCCCATCTATGCCCTCGGATCAACCACCATAGATTGGGCATACCTGGAAAACTGAGTGAAATTCAACCCATATTCTTGGACCGTATCGATCCTTGTCTCAGATTCATAACATCTTGGGCCTTATCCCCACTCAACTTCCTTGGGAAGAACCTGTCCAGAAAAGCTCCAGTAAAACAATCCCATGTCACAAGAGCTGCAT
The DNA here is from genome assembly GCA_003996215.1 of Jaltomata sinuosa. Classification (NCBI taxonomy): domain Eukaryota; kingdom Viridiplantae; phylum Streptophyta; class Magnoliopsida; order Solanales; family Solanaceae; genus Jaltomata; species Jaltomata sinuosa. The sequence goes on from QJPP01004904.1 coordinate 14,360, forward strand.
TCACACCCCTGCTGTCTTTCCACTGGGTGAACAAAATATGAGCCACATCCTTGAATTGATAGGATGCTAACTCAACACTATCAGTACCAGTCACTTGAATCACCTCAAGAATCTTCTTGATCTCATCAATGAAATTCTGTGGGTATTCACCAACCTTTGACCCTAGAAACTCTGGAGGATTCATGCGAAAAAAATCTCGAACCCGGTTTGCAGCAAATCCACCATTTTGATTTGCAGGAACTGGGGCCTGCTGATTAGCCTGAGTGGCCACAGTCTGAGCCAACAACTAGATCGCATTATAGAATTCTGCATTCTTAACCTCATGGTTCGGGGCTGGAGGGTTAGTGTTAGCATTGCGTGCGTTAGCTCTGTGAGGAGGCATGATCTAAAATGTATAATGAATGGATTAGAGAAGAGAAACTGAATTAAACTCCTTCACATGATAAAGATAATGAAAGAAGTGGAGTTTTTCTTAAAATACCTCATAGCCTCTCCCTCATAAGTGTGGCGCGCTTCACACTTATAAAAGACTGTATTTAGTGCGGCTTTCAAACACCCTAGGACTCTTGAACCTAATGCTCTGATACCAAGTGTCACACCTCGAGGCTAGACCGTAGACGTAACACGAGACCTAGGATCACAAGTGACCCCAAGCTAATCCTGAATCTGGCATATCATAAGCATACTGAAATAAATCTAAACAAACGGAAGCATACTGAATAAATCATATAATCTAAAAGAATTCAACTGAGAATATTTGAGATTTATGACTGTCTAATAAGCAGAACAACCCAAATCAACTGAGTTTGACTCTATGTCTGAAAGCTTCTAATACTGATGAGCTGCTGGGACAAGTCCCAGTTAACTCCAAATACTGAAAATAAGGACAAACTGACTCACTTAGGAAGCATGTAAAAGACATATCCTCGGAAAATGAGGACTCACCACTGACTGTCGTTGATATGGCACCAGGTGAGCTAATCACGAGGCTGAAGCTGAGAACCTAAGCTACATCATGATAGAATGCAACACATAGAGTATGCGTCAGTTGTTTGAATATACTGAGCATGAGGGATATGCAAGGCTGACTGAAATATAAATATGCTAATATACTGAAAAGTTTTCAACTGAACTAAATTGTAGTACATAGGCCCAAAATATAATCATGCATAAACAACTTAAATGCAGGAGAAACCTGAAAACATGCTGAAAGCTGAAAGTAAAACATAACTGAGGGCCTAATGCACTTTACTGAAACTAATACTGTGAGAAAGTCTATTAACTGACATAAACCACGTGAGCTAAACGTAGAGTCTGATGTATACGCCCTATCGAGAGGACCCACTATACCTTGCCAGGGTAGAAAGGAATAGCTGATATGATCACTAGTTCTGAGGCCCAACTGAGGGGATAAATATCCTACGGTTGCATGTAGTTCTGGGACTTCAAGGGTACACTGAACCCTAGTATAACTCGGTGCTAAACACTACTGCCAAACTGAAGACTAATAGCTTATTAAAACTGAAGTCCTGAATTTTCTGAGATAGAACTAAAATGGTCTGAAATCACTAATTTTTGAAATGCTGTAGTAGGCTGAAAATTGGCTAAATTTTTATTTTTAAAACTCATACTGATAATCTAGGTTGAATTTTGAAGAACGCTAACACTTTAGCAATCCTACAATTAAGGGCTAATTTCTTGATTTCTTAAGTCATGGTGAAACTCATGCAAATGATTAAAACATATTGCAATTCATATAAACAAGATATAAATCATGTGAGAATCATAAGGACTAAATTCTAGAAGGATTTGCATAATTGGGTTGGAACCCTAGTTCTTAAACCATGAATATTTGAAGAAAGACTAAAACTTTGGGAATAAGGGTGAACTAAACTCTTACTAAATACCCACATACCTGGTAGAAGGAGATTCTTCAAGAAAATATGAAGTTGAAGCTTAGAGGAGAAAGCCCTAGGTGTGAAGCTTTGGAGAAGAACGCTCTTTTCTGACTTGAGAGGAGAAATGAGGAGAACTGATGTATTTTGGAGGTTTATACATAATAAAATAAGGCTAAGACTATTTATAGTCGGACCTAATTTAAGAAGGAAAGGTCTAAAATACCCCTGAGAAATTAAGTTAAAAACTGCTGGAAAAATTCGCGACCAGGTTCCACGGACAGGTTCCATGGTTTGTGAAAGCTTCCACGACTCGTGGAACCCTGTCGTGGTTCCTATGCATTTGTTACTGACTGCGGGTTTGATAACCACGAGCCAGGTTCATGGCTCGTGAACCCATCCACGGCTCGTGGAATTTGCTCGTGGTTCCTAAGGGATTTGATGACCCTCAGGTCTGAGTTCCACGGGTGGAATCCACGACTCGTGGACTGTTCCACGGTCTGTGGTTCCAACTCGTGAAACTGACCCCAACTTGCTGGCCTCTGACTGAGTTCCACTGAGGCTTTCCATGGCTCATGAACCCTTCCACGGTCCGTGGAAACCATTCGTGGTTCTGACTGGGACTTGGAAATTTAATTTTTCTTATTTTTCTGAGGTGGTTCTAAGCTTGGATGTTCTGGGGTATTACAAAAATAAATAGAATTTTTGTAAAGAGAGATAAACAACTTTATTCATATATCGAAAAAAGAAATTAACAACAGTAAATTACAAGCCAAAACGGATAAAATCCTCTCGCTCGTCTTCAAATTGATGAGTATACACTCCAAAAAGGTTGTCTTGGTCAAACTTCGTGATAAATATAAGTTAATTTATCACCCCAAGATTCTCAGAGAGAGTCTACTAAAATTGCTAAAATTTTTCAATTCGAGATTATTACGTAATTAGCCAGTTCAATACATTTTAAATCAAGAAGATGAATGAATTTTGGTACTGAAACATTAGGGGACATCTGAAAAGACTTAAACTCTCTAAGTTTCTTCTCTCTTAATTTGTATCGCCCTTGGAACACCATTCCTTGCGACTTCACACCCCCGCAAATATGTCCTCCGGCGACGCTTCCTTCTATCTTGTCATTTTGCTAGACTTTTAGCACCACATCCACTTAGAGTAATTCGAGAATGTCCCCATCCAACCATGTCTGAAATGAGAACATGGAAGCAATCAAAATGACTATACCATTCAATGTGGCAACATATGCCACAAGTACTCGTAAAAGACAAATTAATGTTTAAGATACATAAGGACTAAATAAAATTACCAAGACTTAGCAATTTTTTTTACACTTTATTATTCATAAAACTTCAAGAAATCATATCTCACTCATTTTATGTCCGTTTAACATGAATAATATATTAACAAAGCTTATAACAAGTAGATTCTGAAAATATATACCACGCACCGTAATTCTTAACAAATAATTTTCTGAAATCAGATTTAAGATTGCAACTTTTATTTTAGAAAACTGTCACAATTTTCAACCTAATTTCAAAAATTTATATCTCACTCGTTTTAAATTCGTTTCAAATGAATAACATATCAAGAAAAAGCCCTAAATAAGTAGATTATGAAAATATAAGTTTCATGCCAAAGCTCCAATTGAGTGATTTTAGAAATTAAATTACTCGTTTAAATCCATTTTATATGAATAATATATCAACGGAAATCTCTAATCAAGTACATTATGAAAATATAAGTTTGCTACCAAAATCTTAAATGATTATTCGCAAAAATTAAATTACAGAAAATAGTTTTTCAGAAAATTATCAAAATTTCAGCCGAATCTCAAAAATTCATATCTCACTCGTTCTTATTCTGTTTTATATGGATAATATATCGACAACAAGCGCTAAAGGAGGAGATTCTGAAAAACTAAGTTTATGCTGAAATTCTAAATTAATAATTTTTAGAAAATAAATTTCCATACATTTTCATTTTTTTTAAAAAAGTGCAAAGGGGCAAATATATGCCTCAACTTTGCGATTTAGAGCAAATATACCCTCCGTTAAAAAAGTAGAACAAATATACCCCTGCCGTCTATGGAATGGTGTAGATATACCCTTTTTAGTAATGGGGCTATATTTTTTTTAATTAAATAGTGTTTATCTTATTTTTTAAAATTGAAAAAGATAAATAAATTAATTTTTAACTAGTCAGTTTATTCTTTAACTAACCCAACCTGCACGATCCAAACAAAAATAATAACCACAAAATTTTAATTTAGGAAACACCCGATGAAAATTAAAATACTCGCATTCCTGACTATGTAGTATCTGCATAACTATTTGTATTTTTTTTTATGGAAATATATTTTAGATTAGTTACATGAAACTGTATTTTTAGCACTGTTTTACCTATCAAATATAAATTCATTTGTCTTTTTTTAATTTTAAAAAATAAGATAAATATTATTTAATTAAAAAAAGACAACTTTGTTAGTATAATGGGTATATTTGCACCATTTCATAGACGGCAGGTGTATATTTGCACAATTCCATAGACAACAGGGATATATTTGCTCTACTTTTTTAACGAAGAGTATCTCTGCTCTAAATCACAAAGTTGAGGTTTATATTTGTCCCTTTTGCCTTAAAAAAATGACTTTTCAATAGTCAATCAATATGAAAGTGTGAAACCATTCTTATGCTTTTTCTCAGCCAACTTCACCACAATCAATCAATCAATCAATATATATATATTTATATATATATATACGAATACGATCATAGACCCGCCTACGTGGTATCTCTAAGAAGCCATGAATACTATTTATCTTTTATCATAATTTTTTGACAATTTCCCCTAAATAAAAACACTGACTGTGCTTCTATTCTTCTAAATATTTTCCTCTGTGATGTGTGTCTATTGAAAACATTTTTTTTATCTTATAAATGTAGATTTACAGTTACCCAGTGGGAAAATATTCTCCAATCTTTACCGCCGACGAACCCATCTTTATCGGCGACGTCCTCCGGCAGTCGCCTTCTTTGCAGACCATCACCATCAGCTCTGCGCCGGCCAGATCTGTCCCTGCAAGATCTGTTCTGGCAAAGATCTGCTTCTTCTCCTTTCTTTGTTTTCTTTTCTTTTTCTTTTGTCTCTATTTCTTCTTCTTGCAGGTTCCTTTCCCGAGTCAGATTTAGCATAAATTCCGGTGACCAACCAGATTCCGGCGAACAACAAGATTCCGGCGACCAATTTTGACACCTCATCTTGCCGGGATCCAACCACTTTAGCAAGCAGACCGTCCTTCTCTCCTCCCAGCTTGACCCCGATGACTTCTATCCCTAGGCTTTATTTTCGTCCTCAGTAGTTGACATTTGCTTGGATTTTTTTATCGCATTCTTGATAGCCTATTTAGGTTGACATTTCTGCCATTGCTTTATCACTCGCTGTCTAGTTTTTTACATTTTATATTGATTTTGGCGTGTATTGTATTCTGGAAGCAAATTATTGGCTCTATATCGTGTTTGGTAGTGTAGTTCTTGTCTCTTGTACCATATTTTGCTTTTCTTGTGATATAGTTGTTTAGTATAGAGTAGTTGGTGGAGTTGATTTATCCTTGATTATAGCGCACGTTTTTTAGTGGCTTTGGTGGATGATGGTCGAGTAGGGTCATGTCATCGGTCGCACTCGGGTTTGGGGGCAGGGTCAGGGGTTGGGCCGGGGGCAGGGGCGAGGGGAAGGAGAGGTAAGGGGGTTAAGGGAGCATCTAGGTTGAGAATAGGGTCTTGAAACATAGGGACTTTATCCGGAAAGTCCATAGAGCTAGTGAAGGTTCTAAAGAAGAGGAGGATTAGCATAGCGTGTGTTCAGGAGACTAAATGGGTGGGCACTAAGGCGCGAGAGGTAGACGGGTATAAGGAATGAGGTAGGTATCCTAGTGGATGAGGAGTTGAGAGAGCAAGTGGTGGAGGTTAGGAGAGTCAACGATATGTTGATGTCAATTAAGTTAGTCCTTGGAGGGTCTACTTTGAACATTATTAGTGCGTACACACCACAAACGGGCTTGGATGAGGAGGAGAAGAAACGCTTTTGGGAGGTTTTGGACGAGGTAGTGGAAGGTTTGCCTGATACTAAGAAGCTTTTCATTGGAGGAGATTTCAATGGGCACATCGGGGCATCTTCGAGGGGTTATGACGATGTGCATGGAGGCTTTGGTTTCGGGGATAGGAATGAAGGAGGAGCTGCACTCTTGGATTTCGCTAGAGCCCTTGGGTTGAGAGTAGCTAATTCTAGTTTCCCGAAGAAGGAGGAGCACTTGGTTACCTTTCGTAGTTCGGTGGCCAAGACTCAGATAGACTTTTTGCTCCTTCGGACGGGTGATAGAGGTCTTTGTAAAGACTGTAAGGTTATCCCAAGTGAGAATCTTTCGACCCAACATAGACTCTTAGTGATGGATTTAGAGATCAAGAAGGAGAAAAAGAAGCGGATTGTGGATGACCGGTCCTAGGATTAAATGGGGTAGCCTGACTATGGCCAGTGCACTGGAAATAGGGGAGAAGTTGATGACTAGGAGGGCTTGGGGGAGTAGTGGGGATGTGGATAATATGTGGGATACGACTGCTAGTTGCATAAGGGAGACTGCTAGAGAGGTGTTGGGCGTCTCGAGAGGTCGTTCTGGCAAGCATCGAGGGGACTGTTGGTGGAATGGAGAAGTAAAAGGAAAGGTGGAGGCTAAAAAGGGGGCATACACGAAGTTGGTAGAAAGTAAGGATGAGGAGGAGAAGCGAAGGAATAGGGAGGAGTATAAGATAGCTAGGAAGGAGGCTAAGTTAGCGGTAACGACGGCTAAAACGACAGCCTTTGAAAGCTTATACACGGATTTAGAGGATAAAGGTGGGGATAAGAAGTTATACAGGTTAGGAAAGGCTAGAGAGAGGAGTACTCGGGACCTTGACCAAGTGAAGTGCATCAAGGACGAAGATGGCAAAATACTGGTAGATGAGGTACTCATTAGAAGGAGATGGCAGTCTTACTTCTATGGACTCTTGAATGAAGAGGGGGACAAAAGCTTTGTGCTGGGAGATTTGGCACACTCATAGAGGCATCGTGACTATGATTATTGTAGCCGTATAAAGGTTGAGGAGGTTAAGATTGCGATTCGTAAGATGCGTAGGGGTAGGGAGATGGGGCCGGATGAGATTCCCGTTATTTTTTGGAAGAGCTCGGGTGAGACAGGTGTGAAGTGGCTAACCGAGTTGTTTGATGGTATTTTCAGAATGACAAAGATGCCTGAAGCTTGGAGATGGAGCACGATGATTCCTTTGTACAAGAACAAGGGCGATATTCAGAGTTGCAACAACTATAGGGGTATCAAATTGCTAAGCCACACTATGAAGGTCTGGGAGAGGGTGGTGGAGTTGAGGTTGAGATAGATCGTGCCTATTTCGAGAACCAGTTCGACTTTATGCCAGGACGCTCGACTACAGAAGCTATTCATCTCCTTAGAACACTGGTGGAGCATTACAGGGAAAAGAAGAAGGACTTGCACATGGTGTTCATCGATCTAGAAAAGGCGTATGATAAAGTCCCTAGGGAGGTCCTTTGGAGGTACTTGGAGGCTCGAGGTATACCCGTGGCATACACCAGATCAATTAAGGACATGTATGAGGGGGCCAAGACTCGCGTTAGAACTGTGGGAGGAGATTTGGAGCACTTTCCCATGTTGATGGGGTTGCACTAGGGATCGACCCTTAGCCCTTTTCTATTTGCCTTGGTAATGGATGTATTGACGCGGCAAATACAAGGTGACGTGCCATGCTGCATGTTATTTGCGGATGATGTAGTTTTGGTTGACGAGACTCGCGGAGGAGTTAATGCTAAGTTGGAGGTTTGGAGACAGACCCTCGAGTCTAAGGGGTTTAGGTTGAGCAGGACCAAGACTGAATATATGGATTGCAAGTTCTGTGAGGCGACTCAGGATGATGACGTAGAAGTGAAGCTGGATACACAGGTCATCCAAAAGAGAGGGAGTTTCAAGTATCTTGGGTCTATTATTCAGGAAAATGGAGAGATTGATGAGGATGTCACTCACTGTATTGGTGTTGGGTGGATTAAATAGAGGCTCGCATCTGGAGTCTTGTATGATAAAAAGATGCCTACTAAACTTAAAGGCAAATTCTACAGAGTGGTGGTTCGACCAACTTTGTTGTATGGAGTAGAGTGTTGTCCAGCAAAAAACTCCCATATTCAAAAGATGAAGGTGGCGGAGATGAGGATGTTGCGATGGATATGCGGGTTTACTAGGAGAGATAGGATTAGGAATGAGGATATCCGAGATAAGGTGGGTATAGCGTCGGTGGAAGATAAGATGCGGGAAGCGAGGTTGAGATGGTTCGGACATGTGACGAGGAGAGGCACGGATGCTCCAGTGCGGAGGTGTGAGAGGTTGGCTATGGATGGTTACAGGAGAGGACGAGGTAGACCGAAAAAGTATTGGGGAGAGGTGATTCGACATGACATAGCGCAGTTACAGCTTACTGTGGACATGACCCTAGATAGGAAGGTGTGGAGGATGCGGATTAGGGTAGAAGAGTAGTAGGTAGTAGTGTGTGTAGGCTAGTAGGTAGGAGTGTTTTTTCTTGTTGTCCCGACTAGTAATCGTAGTGCTACACTTATAGTTTCTTGTTCTTGGATTCCTCGTAGTAGTATTTTGTGGCAGTTCTCTGTTTTTGTCTGTTGTTTGTTACTACATATTACTACCTATCGTCTCTTGTAGTTTTATCATGTATTTTTATCCTGTATCTTTGTTACGTCCTTTTTAGCCTATTTTTAGACTGTTTTTGTCTTGAGCCGGGGGTCTATAGGAAACAACCTCTTTACCTCACCTCTGAGGTAGTGGTACGGACTGCGTAAACTCTACCCTCTCCAGACCCCATGTTGTGGGAATACACTGGGTATGTTGTTGTTGTTGTACTTCCTCCTTTCTTTTGTTAAATAAGGTTTTACCTTAATTTAATAATGAAGGCGCGTTCCATGATTCTATCAAACCAAAAATATTTGCCTTTTCAATTTCTCTGTTCTTAGACCTATCATGTATATAGAGGATTACAGAATGTCTCCAAACTAATCTTCAGAAATAATATGCAATTATATGCCAATTTTATTTCTCGATTAACCGTCACCACCAGTGTCTTCATTCTTTTCTTCCCTGATTCACCAAAATCACTATACATAATGTTAGAATATGCGCAGCAAAAGCAAATAGTATGAATTAATCAATTTACATGAATCACTAGAAAATAACGGTAAATCAGGTTACAAATCACTAATCTCTTGAAGCCATTACACAAATCGTTCAATGCATTCTCCAGGACTGCGATCTACTGCTATAGCCTAAAAAATCTCTGAGTATGGAATACTTGTGTGGGCAAGTACTGCTTCTAGAAAAGGTAATTTTCTATGGAGGGAGAGAGTCCTATTTATAACCACGTTTAGGGTGTAAAACCCTTGTCCCAAAATGTATAGGATTCTTTCTATCCATGCAATGTGCACGTTTTTGGGTAAAACCCAAACCCAAACCCAAACCCAAACCCAAACGTGTACAACTTTCCTTCTAGAAGACTAGTTTAGTTTTACCAAAATTTTGTAGGATTTTACTGGTTTTAGAAAACCGATATCTTCCCTCCCAAGTTCATTAATTAATCAGGCATATCATGGACCACATATTTAATTAGTGAGACTTTTAATTATGGTATTAATTCGCAAAATAAGTGAGTTAACCTACCATGATTAATTACAAATTATTTTTGCACTCCTCGGAATAATTTCAAAATCATTTATTAAACCTTATTTAACTCTCCATGTTAAGATTATAGATACCAATCAACCGAATTAAATATCTGTCTGTTTAATCTGTTGATTAATTTAATCCTTTATTCATACGCTTAACTTATTTAATGTGACGGATACAAAATTCACCTGCAGGGGTTTCACATGAAAACTTATAAGCAAACATAAAGGAGTATCATCAATCAAGGTCGAGACATAAATTCCATCAACTAATTATTATTTCACAAATGTCATTCGTCATCATCTAACCTATTGGGACGTATTAACTCACAAAAGAGTTTCACCCTTTTGATAGATCAAGATAACAAATAAATTACATTGATCATAATAATTATATCAAAATTAAGAGTATAAGTACATTTAATGATCTAGAGAAGTTGTTTCATAAAATTCAGAAGACAAATGATCATCTCTCCTTGGTCCGTTCAATACACACAAAGTGTACTAGCACAAAAAGTTGGAATGCGACCATTCCCATAATAAAAAATAAATTATATTTAGTTTTGTGCTACGATCATCAAGATATTTGTCTAACCTCATCTTTGATTGTGAACATAATTTTATAACTTATAAGAACTGACAATTTATTCTTCCGCGCATAAGCCATAAAACTCCATGCACAAAATCGTTTATCTTATAAGTAAAGGACACAAATGCAAAAGAAATGATCTATTTAAAATTAAACTTTATTTATCCGAATAAATATAATAAAAGTCTTACATAAAAATAAAATATAATACTATTCTAAACCGCATGATTAATAGTATATCCTAACACATAATAGCGGGATGTTAGAGAAGAAATTGAAAAAAAATGTTGGCCGAAAAATCAACAAAGGAATGTTTGATTTTTTGCTTTCCTTTAGCCGTGGGTCTATCGAGAATAGACTTTCACAACAACTACGCAAATGGTTGGAGATGAGAACTTCTCTGTTTTCTCGGCAAAGCAAATTCATAGGTGCATGACTAAAACTTCACAATTTTTTGGAGAAAGTCCCAACTTGAAGTGAGTTTCCTTCACCTCTCTCCTAATGCACCAGTTATACAATCATTGTTATGTTCGTTGAGAAAACTCATGAGTGTCAAAACAAATTGATAGACTTGGTCAGTTTTGAATTTTTGCAGAATCTTATGCTTCTGCTTTGAGTCATAAGCTTATTCTCTTTATCATTTTTATTTCATAATAACCTCAATTTGTTATGGGTGCTCACAAAGAAAAGTTTGATACTATATGCTGTAAAGACTTGATAGTATTTTTGTTAGAATTTTTTTTTGTAGAATTCCTATGACAATGCTATGTAGGATAATCAAATGTTAGATATTCTCTATTTTAAGTTGTTAGCTGCATTTATTTTACACGAAAAAAGGTTGTTAGCAGCGTTTATTCTACATGCATATTAAACAACTTTGCTAGGTTGAATGAGAATGGGAGAATATCATACTCCAAGCCTACACCCTGGGCATAACAGGGCACTTGGAACTATGAGTAATCTTAAGTGAACCCTTGGCCTGCCAAGTTGTTCGTAAAATTTTAACTTTCATAATTTGCGGAAGCTGACAATAATAAACTTGGAAAGGACTTCTAAAAATAAAATATAAACCACTTGGTTTCAATATCCAATACTAAAAGTCATTTTAAAAGACAAATTGAAAAGCTGAAACTAATATATGTCTAATGAAGCCTCTATGACATCAACTGAATGAGTTCGCTGGGACATGGCCCCAAGCTACCTTTACTGAAACTAAGCCATCTAAGAGTCTAAAAGCTGAGAAAAATATGACCAAGTCCTCTGAATGCAAAGAGGACTCACCACAAGCTGATGATGGTGATGATGAGCCTAGAGAAGCGACCTACTGCGATCCTGAGTTTGAAAATCAGAGTCTACATCATAAAATAATGTAGCGTAAGAAGAGCGTCAATACAATTAAATGTGTTGGCATGTAATAGCTGAATAGAAACATAGACATGTACTAATATAGAAGCTGAAAACTGAACAAGACAATTAAGCAAAACATGACAACTAGCAGGATAAAGAGATAATTGTGGAACTTACATAATTTTCTTACAAATCTGGGAACATAGCAACAATGAGACAAGTGAGTCATAAAAATCAACATGAAACATGTAAAAACTCATTTAGTAAATTTTATGAAATTTGTAAGCCCCAAAACAAGTAATCTGAGATGCTATCATAAAAAAACTTTCATGCAACCTTCATAAATCTTTAGTAATTAAATAAAAAAATGTTTAGTCTTTCTAAGTTTGGGGGAGACTCTCTTAACCGACATAACCATGTGAGAAAAATGTAATCCAATGTCTTGCCCACATTAAGAAGAGCCATCCTATACCTTGCCAAGGTATAAGATGAAACATAACTTATGGATCCAAATCTGAGCCCGAAGGCTAAAAGAGGAGTCGTCCTAACTGCGGACGATCCCATCCTATGGTGACAATATAGTTTTGGGGAATGTGTTGTCTAAACCCATACTCATCTCGATGCTAAATAGTCCTCCCAAAACATACTAGTTGCTCATAATTTAAGTCTTAAAACTTTTTCTTAAAATCACGCTTGACTTTAAAATATCGTATCATGAACATATCTATCTCTGGTGAGCCTTGACTCTAAATCTTTATAACTTTGCTTTTACTTTTCAAGATACGATAAATTTATTTACTTTTTAAGTTATGATAATATGCAAAAGAGTTATCATAAACTTTTCATGAATTTACTATTTTTCTTTTTTTAACACATTTTCAAGTAAGCTATGGATCTCTTGAAAACATGCAATAACCTTTCCCTAATATAAATTAAACTCATAAGCTTTATATGGAGGAAATTGGTAGACATGCCATGAAACTCAATTTTTGAAAAGACTAACTCATGGAATTAACATTAATACTCAAGGAAAATTCAAGAAGTCGTATCAAGGATCAAGAATAATGTTTAGAGATAACCTTAAAACCCTAACTTTAAATCATGAACTTAATCTGAAACTAAGACTCAATTGTGGGGAAGAATGGAGTTCCTCACGAAAGGTGTTGCTATTACATACCTTGTATTTTATCGCATTTTTCTCATTTCTTTTTGAAAAGAAAAAATAATTTTATTTTTTGAAATGGTTTTGACTTGAATTAAATTCAAAAACTTATGAAAATTATCAAATTCAATTGAAACAGAGTCGCCACTTAATTTTTTAGAAAAAATCAAGAAAACTATTTGAAAATTACTTAAAGACTCAAAACAGGTTAAAGATTTCAAGTTTTAAAAGATTTCGAGTAAGAAGTTCTTATTAACATTTTTAGAATATTTTTAAGACACTAAAAAATGTCCGCTAACATGCGGTTATCCAACTATTTTCTTAACTTATTTTATTTGACTAACTTTGAAAACATAGAATATTTTGATAAGTAAAGGAGAGTCATCCTTATGAAATATTTCATTTACAAAAACAGATGGCTAATTTTAGATAGAATTTGCAAGTAAGATCCAATAATTTGCAAAATATGAATCAAGATTTTAAAAAATTTGCCTTGCAATAAAATACATGGTACTCAAAATGGGAAATTTAACTAAGTTAAAAAAAAGGTTAGTATTTACAAAAGTCTAAATTATTACAAAAACAAACTAAACTAAAAGAAGGGAAGAAGTTGAGTTTAGGCACTTAGACTCAAACCCCTAAAATTTATCCATATTGGACTACCAAATTGGGTTAAGCCCATTTATTCTTCTTGATCCGTGTCTGTCCCTTTATATCAGCTTCCCTTACATGTCTATTATCACTTAGGCCACTAGACTATTTTCTCTTTCAAAACTTTGCGACTTTAACCCTTTTTGGGTCTTGGGGTTTGACTCGAAGCTATTGGGACTCCTTGGCCCATCGATATACAAAAGAGTGTGAATAAAGTCCGTTAGACTCATACAAGATTTCACATGCCAAAGAAAATGAAGATAAAATTAGTTATCAATTCTTGTATAAAATAACTAAATCAAAACACTCATTTTTGTAGTTACACATTTTCAAGAGAAATCTATGTGATCATGAAAATAGAATGAAAAATAAACGCATTCAGGTATATGTTAGGCTATGCCAAAAACAATAAGCGGAATGATAATCACATGGAACTTGATCCCAAATTTTTTTTGTCTTAAATACCTACTGGAATCCATATAAAAGGCAAATTCTTGCAATAACTCAACCAGATGGATACCCAAAAGAAAAAAGAACAGAGAAGAGATCATAAAGGAAGGGAAATGAACTTGTAAAATAAAACAAAGATCAATGTGCAGATATTTTGCACATACACAAAAAGATAGATGCAAACTCCATTTTTTTAGTCTTAACTTGACCAGTTTAAAGAGCCTACTAGACTTTAAGCACCTAGTGATTTTTAACAAATTTTCCTTTTTCGAGAAAACCCAACTTCAACAAATCAACAGATTTTGTAGCAAATTGTTAATTCATCAAACCACACAAGAAAACTTTAAAGATTTTTGACACAATATGAAAGTTAAGCTTTTGGACTTTAATCAAAACAAAATGAACAAGGTAGAGAAAGTTACGACCATGGGACAATAAGTCTAAGCAGATTCACAATGGGACAAAAATATATTATTTCTTTTTAAATTTTTTTCAGACTAAAAGAAAGCAAAACATTTGACGCATATCACATGGAAGGTTAATAAAAGAAAACAAGTGGGTTGGTCTCAATTTAAACCATTCAAAGAACACAATAGACAACATATTGCCCATGAACATGGAGGACTGGATCATAATGAAATGCCACAAAAAAGTCAAATTTTTGATGAGAAATGCAAACGTTTACACATTCATTACCTCTTTGGAGCAAGCCTTGGTTCATTAACATGCTTTCCTAACTAATGTAAAGAAACAATTAGAACTTTTAAGACCCATTGACCTCGAAACTACATATTCTGACTAATGGATAAGATGAAGTTTAAGAAGAGAAGAAATCCTATTTTTTAGCAAAGGAATTAGTAGTGTCAATCCACAGACGAAGATGGATGCATTACGACCAACTAGAGGACATAACGACAATCATTGAAAGCAAATTTTGAGAAAAAACAAAGAAAGACTTGTACCATATATCCTTGACAATTTTTGAAGCATGAAAAGAAAAAGAAGCAATAAAGACACCGTTGGACTACAAAGAACACCATTCCAAACAAATACTACCAAGTTGACATTTCAACATGGTACTTATCGGCTAAAAAAAAATAAATGTCGCATTTGTTAGATTAAGACCTATCCTTTACTAAGTGTCATGACCCAACTACCGGGCCGTGCGGGCACCTACTCTAATCCACCTAGATAGGAGAAACCTTACCACTCGAACTAACAGGCAATGCGGAAAAGAAAATAAGCTAATAAATAAGTCCCTTAAATACATGAGAAATCCTTTTTACAAATAGTTTAGAAAAATAAATGACTTAAAGAATTTGTGGAAAACATTTACAATATGAAACAACCTCTCCAGAATCTAGTCTAAGCCGGTACAAGAGCTTCTACAAGATGAGCTTATAACATAAAATGGACACAACTTCCATCATAGAAGGAAGTAGGAGCTGCTGGAAGATCACCGCAATCCTGAACCTGTGAAATATCACCAACCCTGCAATCAAACTATACCAAAAAGGTATAGCAAGAGTAGAGTCAGTACAAACACACATACTGGTAGGCATCATCGATCGACCCGAGTCCATTCCTACCATCATTTAAGAAAATAGGGAAAACATGAAATAAACATTATAGCTCACTCCTTCACCTTTAACCTTGACTCTGACATCTAGGACTTCCCAAGTCACCTTGTCACCTAGACTTCCCAAGTCACCTTGACACGTAGACTTCCCAAGTCACCTTTAACCTTTACCCTAATCAACTACCTTGACTAAATATTCAGACTTAACCCGGCTAACTGCCCAATCAAACCACTCATACCCGTAGTATTACTAACCAGTGTACGGCCCTTTCTGGACCTCTCAGACAACTTCCCATCCCGGTTATATCAACCAACCACTACACCCCAGACTTTCCGTCGTACTCCCAATTGACCAATCACATGGAAATCACCTAGCAACCATTGACACATGCAATGACAACAACATAGTTATATCTAAATACCTTTCGAATCCCGAAACCTGGACCCTCCAAGGATTCTCTAACCACACCTAAGTGTTCAATTGGGTACCCGGTCTACCCCAAGACCCATCCTTACCTCATTAATCACAAATAAACCTTGACCGTCATTAGTACACTTAATGACAATAAATTGTGAACTCATAACCTCTTTTACATAGTTCGGACCCACCCTGTTTCCCCCTAACATATATAGGTGTTAACATGACAACCCGGTCTACACCAAGACCAACTATTAATTGATATCATAACCCGGTCTACACCAAGACCAACTAATAACGTGATATAACAACCCGGCCTACACCAAGACCAATCTCATAACAGGATATAACAACCCGGCCTACACCAAGACTAATCTCATAACATGATATAACAACTCGGCCTACACCAAGACCAACTAATAACATGACGACCCGGTCTACACCAAGACCTACTAATTAACATGATATAATAACCTGGCCTACACCAAGACCAATATCATAACATGATATAACAACCCGGCCTACACCAAAATCAAACTCATAACTTGATATAACATCCCGGTCTACACAAAGACAAAACTCATAACATGATATAACAACCCATCCTACACCAAGACCAAACTCTACAGACATAACAGGATTCCCAGTCACTCAAGGACCACCATTGAATATCACAATTCAATAAAAACAGTCCAGTCCACTCACGGAACCAATAACAAGCAATGCAATGCAACAATATCAATGCAATACAACAATACCAATGTGATGATGTAGTAAAATAAACCCGTACCAGGTGTGGTACCCGAGCCAACCAAATAGTAACCTGTACCAGGCGTGGTACCCATGCCAACCGTTTGTTACACCTGTACCAGGCGTGATACCCGAGCCAACTGAATATTATAACTATACCAGGCGTGGTACCCGAGCCAACCAAATGTCAACAATCCACAGTCAAATGCATGAACAAACAACTTCTAAACCAACAAGCAAATACCGTTCAAATCACAGACTGTAAACAGAAACCTTAGACATTCTACATAACTTCCCTAAGCAATGTAATTCATACAATCACTTAGATATGAGTACAAAAATATACAACATTCACAGAAATCGTAAGCCATCACCTACCCCAATTTCGGGTATATAGTTGAACCTTGACATTCGTCCGAAGACTAAACACACTTACCCTTGTTTTCATATAATGAACGATTTTCCCTTTTTAACATTATTTAACCACCCCATTAATCTGGGACATACATAGATAACAACAATACGAGTTTTCACTCCTAGCCCTTAGCAAACAATGATTTCTTAACATGCCTTTTGCATTCTCGAAACCTCACCTAGGAGTTTCCCATTTCATCCCCACCTAGTTGTCCTTACAATTCCCGGTTCCCCGAACCTTCCTGACATCCCAGTCCCTGAGTCTATGATTTTTAGCATACCAAGACAACATAAAAAGCCCCAAACAATTATCAATAACCCACAACTCAAATTCAACCAATTCCTAACACATACATAACCAAACCCGAATCCGCCAGACTCCGTGCCCGGAGGCCTAAACATGGATTCTCCATTTCACTATACAAATGTACAAAAAGTAAACAGGTCTAACTACTCATGAAAACCTAGTCTACCTGGATGCCAAACAGCTGCAACCGTGCATTTCTGGCTCCGTGGAGGCATTCCTGGCGGTTCTGCAGACCCAAATCCGTGGTTTCGCGTCCTTTTTATCGGAATTCCTCCTCCCCATGGCTCCCAAGCCTTGGAGCAGCCTAGGAGGGTTTTTGAAATAGCTCTCATATGTTTTTGGGGCTAAAGGGAAGAGAATGAAATTAAAAGACCATTTTCTTAGTTTTCTAATCCCGTTGCTCAGCTATAGCGGTCCCTGCTCTGCTATAGTGGTCCCGCTATAGCGGACAACTCCCGCTATAGCGGTCTTAAGCGGTGTTGACCGCTTAGACCACCGCTATAGCGGTAATTTACACCGGTATAGTAAAGGCCGCTACCGCGGACGGTTGCGCTCATCATGGACAGAATGTCTAGAAATCTCCCAGTTTTGGCCATTTTAGAACACACTTATTTTCTCGACGTTCCGGAACAACCCCTTCACGTCAACCTCGATTCCGGGAGTTCTACTTACCTGAATTCAATTCCAAAAAGTCCCCCGGACTCCTCTATGTCTTGGCTACAAGGAAAACTAGTTCAAAACAAGACATTTAACCCAATACTTACTCGGATTGTCCTAGACCATACCACACTCCAAAACTGGCCGAGACTAGCCTAGCCTAGAATTTTCAACTCCCAAACCTGGAATTTTTCTTACCCGAAACTTGGCACGAATAGTTTACCCGTAATGACAAACACGATCGTTATAACAAATACCAATTTACCCATCATTCATCCCTGAACGATCTTTACAGCGGAGGAAAAGGACAAGCTCGTCCCTCTATCTTAATGCTCTATCATGATAGCGTAAATATAACCTTACGCAAACCACCAAAACTTCCCAATCCCTTGGTATAACCAACTCAACCCAAAATTTAGCTCATTTCCGCTCTATCAAGGAATTCCTTCCTTCAAGCCGCACAAGGCAACTAGATTACCCCTCCTCGAGTGCCCGAGAAATCTGGGGCCTCGCTAAAACACCGGAGCCAAAGAAACTCAACTAACGAATAACACAGTTTTTTTCCCTGCCAAGGGGACTAGATCCCACCATGGCGATCCCTTTCCCACTATACTCGGAGTTCTACTAGCCCGAACTCCATTCCGGAAGCTTTCTATGGGGTACTATGCCCCTCACATATAAGCCTGTCACCTTACCCCTATCAACACTATCCCCCGAGACACCACGTATCTCTAGACCATGCAACAATGAGGATTTCATTGGGCTCACCCTACCTTGAGATTTTCATCAACTCTCGTCTTAGGAGGGGGATTTTTTACCCAGGCGCTTACACCCTAACCAATGCTATGGCGAGAACACGATCACCACGTAACGAGCAGTAACACCGGGTATTATCATGGTCACAAGAGACACAATAATGCTAAAGAAACCCATTTAATAACCCTGCTCCTTCAATCGACCCTACCACTAAGGGTCATCAACACTAAACCAGTCTATAATCACCTCATCACATAGTCTATGAGCAGTGTCAAACACTACCCGATCAATCACGGGTCATATTGACAGACTCCACATAGGTGACTATTCCCACCAATGGTCAGTCATAGTTTTTACCAATCCCCCGGGCTACCATATCTACCCTTTCCTTTGGTCACGCACGGATGCTAAGTATTTAGGCAAATTACCTTATATGATGCTATATAAATTCTATAGTCGATTTCCTCGTTTCACATGGCAGCCCGTAATGCAACCGTTGCCTTTAGATGCCCCGGGAATGAATGAAAAATAGGGGAAAAATAGGGTGAGGCTTCTGCCTCGCTGACCTTCGCTATAGCGGTTGGTCATTCCGCGATAGCCGTTCCGCTATAGCGGATATTTCACTACTATAGCGGTCCCGATAGTAACTGTACAGAAAATTGAAATTTCCAGTAAGTGTATTAGTTCCCTTTCCCAGCTACCTTTTCTTAGTCCTATAAATCCCGCCATGGTCTTAAACCACCCTTAAGACCATCCTTGGATCAAATGCATCACCATTCAGCATAAAATTCTATCAATTACAAAGAGTTAACACTAGACAATTGTTCCCAACAATATCTTCCCGCCATTACCCACTAATGACTCCCTTGTTCCCAACTAAGTCCCGACTGTCCTGAAACTGAAGCTTCCCTACAGTCACAATTTCCAATCCCTTATCATCTTAACCAATGATAAGCCCTTTTTCAAAATGCAGTTTCAATTTTAAATCAAGACTCTTAACAACTTATCACAGCCTAAGGTACACATAATTTTTCATATTAATGACCCTCTGCAGACTCAACATGCACGACATACAATAACTTACACACATTTCAAGCAAGTCACACGAGAGGTGTACAACACAACATTTCAACTTCAAGTTACAACCAAATCAAGTCACAAAATTTACTCTCTATTCGTCCCATGGATGACCATTAGTTGATCATCCATGTCTTACCATAACTCCCGCTATTAAGCAATAATAACCCTTGTCCCTAGTACTTATTCACATACCAACCACTTGAAACCTGAGTTCCCACAAATGTGTATCCCCTTTTTCCCTTATCATTTTTACCAACGATAAGACCCTGCCCAATATTTAGCATACAGTTTTCCACTTGAATTACAAAAAAAGAATTTTTTCAATCATTAATACATAACCAGTTAAGACTCTTTATTAACTACAAATTTCAAAGCAACTCAGCAATTACACACCACAAAATTGCAGTCATTCAAACAATGCAATACATACAATCACGAGTCTCAAGCTCTGACACTCAATCAAACAAGTTTCATCACCATTCATTCGCTTCATGGATGACCGTTAGCTGATTCATCCATCCGTTATATAGCTTCCTAGGCCAGATACCAATTGAAACCTTCCCGGTTCCAATTTTCCTTGCTTGTCTTACTGCAACCGGAGTCCAATGGCATCCCTACTTTGTTGAGATACCAATTGGAATTGAAAGATACCAATTGGAATTGAAAGATACCAATTGGACTCAACTCATACAAGAGAGTGAGAGAACCGCACGAAAAGGAATGAAAGAAGAGAGATGCTTCCTAGAATGCTTCATAGATTCTCTAGGATTAGATGTGGACGTCTACACACCAATCTGTAGGACTCTATTCGACATTTTGCTCTTGTACTGGGAGACCAGTAACCTGGGCTCTGATATAATTTGTCACGACCTAACTATCGGGCCATGCGAGCACCTACTCTAATCCACCTAGATAGGAGAACCCTTACCACCCGAACCAAAAGGCAATGCAGAAAAGAAAATAAACCATTAAATAAGTCCCTTAAATACATGAGAAATCCTTTTTACAAATAGTTTAGAAAAATAATCGACTTAATGAATTTGCGGAAAACATTTACAATATGAAACAACCTCCCCAGAACCTAGTCTAAGCCGGTACAAGAGCTTCTACAAGATGAGCGTATAACATAAAATGGACACAACTTCCACCATAGAAGGAAGTAGGAGTTGCTGGAAGATCACCACAATCCTGAACCTGTGAAACATCACCAACCCTGCAACCAGACTATACCAAAAAGGTATAGCAAGAGTAGAGTCAATACAAACACACGTACTGGTAGGCATCATCGGTCGACCCGAGTCCATTCCTACCATCATATAAGAAAATAGGGAAAATATGAAATAAATATTATAGCTCCCTCCTTCACCTTTAACCTTGACCCTGACATCTAGGACTTCCCAAGTCACCTTGTCTCCTAGACTTCCCAAGTCACCTTGTCACCTAGACTTCCCAAGTCACCTTGACACGTAGACTTCCCAAGTCACCTTTAACCTTTAACCCAGTCAACTACCTTGACTAAATATTCAGACTTAACCCGGCTAACTACCCAACCAAACCAGTTATACTCGTAGTATTACTAACCAGTGTCCGGCCCTTTCCGGACCTCTCAGACAACTTCCCATCCCGGTTATAATAACCAACCACTACAACCCCAGACTTTCCATCGTACTCCCAATTGACCAATCACATGGAAATCACCTAGCAACCATTGACACATGCAATGACAACAACATAGTTATATCTAAATCCCTTTTGAATCCCGAAACTCGGACCCTCCAAGGATCCTCTAACCACACCTGAGTGTTCAACTGGGTACCCAGTCTACCCCAAGACCCATCCTTACCTCATTAATCACAAATAAACCTTAACCGTCATTAGTACACTTAATGACAATAAATTGTGAACTCATAACCTCTTTTACATAGTCCGGACCCACCCGGTTTCCCCCTAACATATCTAGGTGTTAACATGACAACCCGATCTACACCAAGACCAACTATTAATTGACATCATAACACGATCTAGACCAAGACCAACTAATAACATGATATAACAACCCGTCCTACACCAAGACCAATCTCATAACACGATACAACAACCCAGCCTACACCAAGACCAACTAATAACATGACGACCCGGTCTACACCAGGACCTACTAATTAACATGATATAATAACCCAGCCTACACAAGACCAATCTCATAACATGATATAACAACCCGACCTACACCAAGACCAAACTCATAACATGATATAACAACCCGGCCTTCACAAGGACCAAACTTATAACATGATATAACAATCCGGCCTATACCAAGACCAAACTCAACAGACATAAAAGGATTCCCGATCACTCAAGGACCACCATTAAATATCACAATTCAATAAAAACAGTTTAGTCCACTCACGGAACCAATAACAAGCAATGCAATGCAACAATACCAATGTGATGATGCAGTAAATTAAACTCATACCAGGCGTGGTACCCGAGCCAACCAAATAGTAACCTGTACCAAGCGTGGTACCCATGCAAACCGTTTATTATACTTGTACCAGGCATGGTACCCGAGCCAACCAAATGTTATACTTGTACCAGGCGTGGTACCTGAGTTAACCAAATGTTAACAATCCACAGTCAAATGCATGAACAAACAACTTGTAAACCAATAAGCAAATATCGTTCAAATCACAGACTGTAAACAGAAACCTTAGACATTCTACACAACTTCCCTACGCAATGTAATTCATACAATCACTTAGATATGAGTACAAGAATATACAACATTCACAGAAATCATAAGCCATCACCTACCCCTATTTCGGGTATATAGTTAAACCTTGACATTCGTTCGAAGACTAAACACACTTACCCTTGTTTACACATAATGAACGGTTTTACCATTTTAACATAATTTAACCACCCCATTAATCCGAGACATACATAGATAACAATAATATAAGTTTTCACTCCTAGCCCTTAGCAAACAATGATTTCTTAACATGCCTCTCGCATTCCCGAAACCTCACCTAGGAGTTTCCCATTTTATCCCCACCTAGTTGTCCTTGCAATTCCCGGTTCCCCGAACCTTCCCAACATCCCAGTCCCTGAGTCTATGATTTTTAGCATACCAAGACAACATAAACGTCCCCAAACAATTATCAATAACCCACAACTCAAATTCAACCAATTCCTACCACATACATAACCAAACCCGAATCCGCCAGACTCCGTGCCCGGAGGCCTAAAACATGAATTCTCCGTTTCACTATACAAAAGTACGAAAAGTAAACATGTCTAACTACTCATGAAAACCTAGCCTACCTGGATGCCATGCAGCTGCAACCGTGCATTTCTGGCTCCGTGGAGGCATTCCTGGCAGTTCTGCAGGCCCAAATCTGTGGTTTCGCATCCTTTTTATCGGATTTTCTCCTCCCCATGGCTCCTAAGCCTTGGAGTACCCTGGGAGGGTTTTTGGAATAGCTCTCATCTATTTTTGGGGCTGAAGGGAAGAGAATGAAATTAAAAGCCCATTTTCTTGGTTTTCTAATCCCGTCGCTTCGCTATAACGGTCCCTGCTCCGCTAAAGAGGACAATTCTCGCTATAGCGGTCTTAAGTGGTGTTCACCGCCTTAACCACCGCTATAGTGGTATTTTCCACCGCTATAGCGGAGGCCGCTACCGCAGACGATTGCGCTCGTCACAGACAGAATGTTCAAAAATCTCCCAGCTTTGACCATTTTACAACACACTTATTTTCTCGACATTCCGGAATAACCCCTTCACGTCAACCTCGATTTCGAGAGTTCTACTTACCCGAATTCAATTCCGAAAAGTCCCCCGAACTCCTCTATATCTTAGATACAATGAAAACTAGCTCAAAACACGACATTTAACCCAATTATTACCTGGATTTTCCTAGACCATACCTTGCTCCAAAACTGGCCGAGACTAGCCTAGCCCAGAATTTTCAACTCCCAAACCCAGAATTTGTCTAACCTGAAACTTGGCACGAATGATTTACCCGTAATGATAAACCCGGTTGTTACACTAAGTTATTAGGGGGAAGGGGGGAGGTTGAGCCAAAGATTTATACCATAGAAAATTCCAAATATCCCATTTCCCCTTAGGAAAATCAAGATAGAATGCCATGTCAAAGAGACGAACATTAAGGTCTTTATCCTTGGTTTAATAATACCATGGAAGAGCCATAGAGAGGCTGTCATGATATCATTATTCACCTAAAAGACTTAGAACCAAAAACTTGCATTTATGGAGACACAATATGGCAAACTATGTTCCATCTCTAGTTCTAAATTCGAAAGAAATCACACAAAAGAGAAGATTTTATATTCTACATACTCAAGCGATTACCACAGTATTCACATAAAGCACACATACAACTAGGGGTGGCAAATAGGTGGATTTGGATGGGTTAAAAATGGTTTGAGCAAAAATGGGTAATTACCCAATTCGCCCATATTCTATATGGATAAATATGGTTTGGGTAATTAATGGACGAATTGGATATGAGTTTACCCATATTTCATCCACATTAATTGGAGAATTGAAAAATAAATTTATATGTTTTAAATTTTTAATATATTTTTTTATTCTACCTACTCCTACCCCTACCTCCAACCCACCCACCCTTTAATTTAATTTAATTTTTTCTAACCCTCACCCTCACCCCACCCCACCCTCACCCTCACCCCGCCTTTAATTTTGGTTTTTTTTAAGTGGAAAAATGACCGCGAATACATGTGTAATCGCTTTTTTCCTGATGCATTCTAATTTTGTCATTTGGCGGAACCTGTATGCCATGAATGCAATAATTTATATTTTACGAGAATTAAACACATAAACAAATAAGTGCAAAAATTAAAATTAAAATTAAAATTAAAATTATTACATTCCCAAGTCAAATAAGGCAAATAAGTTAGAAAAATATTTTGGTTAGAACTTGGTTAAATCCCCAGCAGAGTCACCATTTCTGTTTTATCGCATTTTTCTCCCTTCTTTTTGAAAAGAAAAAACAATTTTATTTTTTGAAACGGTTTTGACTTGAATTAAATTCGAAAACTTATGAAAATTCTCAAATTCAATTGAAATAGAGTTGCCACTTAATTTTTTAGGAAAAAATCAAGAAAATCATTTGAAAATTACTTAAAGACTCAAAACAGATTAAAGACTTCAAGTTTGAAAAGATTCTGAGTAAGAAGTTCTTATTAACATTTTTAGAAGGTTTTTAAGGCACTAAAAAATGTCCGCTAACATGCGGTTATCCGACTATTTTTCTAACTTATTTTATTTGACTAACTTTGAAAACATGAAATATTTTGATAAGTAAAAGAGAGTCATCCTTATGAAATATTTCATTTACAAAAAAAGATAGCTAATTTTAGATGAAATTTGCAAGTAAGATCCAATAATTTGCAAAATATGAACCAAGATTTAAAAAAATTTGCCAAAAAACCTTGCAATAAAACACATGGTACTCTAAATGGGAAATTTAACTAAGTTAAAAAAGGTTAGTATTTACCAATGTCCAAATTAATACAAAAACAAACTAAATTAAAAGAAGGGAAAAAGTTGGGTTTAGGCACTTCGGCCCAAACCCCTACAATTTGTCCATATTGGACTACCAAATTGGGTTAAGCCCATTTATTCTTCTTGATCCATCTCTGTCCCTGCATATCAGCTTCCCTTACGTGTCTATTAGCGCTTAGGCCTATAGACCATTTTCTCTTTCAAAACTTTGCGACTTCAACCCTTTTTGGGTCTTGGGGTTTGACTCGAAGCTGTTGGGCCTCCTTGGCCCATCGATATGCAAAAGAGTGTGAAATAGAGTTCATTGGACTCATACAAGGTTTCACATGCGAAAGAAAATGAAGATAAAATTAGTTATCAATTCTCGTATAAAATAACTAAATCAAAACACTCATTTTTGTAGTTACACATTTTGCAGAGAAATCTGTGTGATCATGAAAATAGAATGAAAAATAAACACATTCAAGTGTATGTTAGGCTATGCCAAAAACAATAAACGGAATGATAATCACATGGAACTTGATCCCAAAGGAAATTTGTCTTAAACACCTACTGAAATCTATATAAAAGGAAAATTCTTGTAATAAATCAACCAGATGGATACCTAAAACAAAAAAGAACAGAGAAGAGATCATCAAGGAGGGGAAATAAACTTGTAAAATAAAACAAAGATATTTTGCACATACACAAAAAAATAGATGCAAACTCCATTTTTTTTAATCTTAACTTGACCAGTTTAAAGAGCCTACTGGACTTTAAGCACCTAGTCATTTTTATCAATTTTTTCTTTTTCGAGAAAATCCAACTTCAACAAATCAACAAATTTTGTAGCAAATTTTTAGTTCATTAAATCACACAAGGAAACTTTAAAGATTTTCGACACAATATGAAAGTTAAGCTTATGGAATTTAATCAAATCAAAATGAACAAGGCAGAGAAACTTATGGCCATAGGACAATAAGTCTAAGCAGATTCACAATGGGACAAGAATATATTTTTTCTTTTTAATTTTTTTCAGACTAAAAGAAAACAAAATATTTGACGCATATCACATGGAAGGTTAATAAAAGGAAACAAGGGGGTTGGTCTCAATTTAAACCATTCAAAGAACACAACAGACAACATATTGTCCATGAACATGAAGGACTGGATAATAATGAAATTCCACAAAAAAGTCAAATTTTTGACGAGAAATGCAAACGTTTACACATTCATTACCTCTTTGAAGCAAGCCTTGGTTTATTAACATGCTTTTCTAACTAATGTAAAGAAATAATTAGAAATTTTAAGACCCGTTGACCTCGAAACTTCATGTTCTGACTAATGGATAAGATGAACCTAAAGAAGAGAAGAAATCCTATTTTTTTAGTAAAGGAATTAGTAGTGTTAATCCACGGACAAAGATGGCTGCATTACGATCAACTAGAGGACATACCGACAATCATTGAAAGCAAATTTTGAGAAAAAACAAAGAAAGACTTGTACCATAGATTTTTGACAATTTTTAAAGCATGAAAAGGAAAACAAGCAATAAGGACATTGTTGGACTTCAAAGAACACCATTCCAAACAAATACTATCGAGTTGACATTTAAACATAGTACTTATCAGTTAAAAAAAATAAAAAATGTCGCATTGTTAGATTAAGATCTATCCTTTACTAAGTTATTAGAGGGAAGGGGAGAGGCTGAGCCAAAGAGTTATACCATAAAAAAATCCAAATATCCCATTTCCCCTTAGGAAAATCAAGATGAAATGCCATGTCAAGGAGACGAACATTAAGGTCTTTATCCTTGGTTTAATAATACCATGGAAGAGCCATAGGGAGGCTGGCATGATATCATTATTCACCTAAAAGACTTAGAACCAAGAACTTGCAGTTATGGAGACACACTATGGCAAACTATGTTCCATCTCTAGTTCTAAATTCGAAAGAAATCACACAAAAGAGAAGATTTTCTATTCTACATACTCAAGCGATTACCACAGTATTCACATAAAGCACACATACAACTAGGGGTGGCAAATAGGTGGATTTGGATGGGTTAAAAATGATTTGACCAAAAATGGGTAATTACCCAATTCGCTCATATTCTATATGGATAAATATGGTTTGGGTAATTAATGGACGGATTGGATATGAGTTTACCCATATTCATCCACATTAATTGGAGAATTGAAAAATAAATTTATATGTTTTAAGTTTTTAATATATTTTTTTATTCTACCTACTCCTACCCCTACCTCCAACCCACCCACCCTTTAATTTAATTTAATTTTTTCTAACCCTCACCCCACCCCACCCTCACCCTCACCCTCACCCCACCTTCATCCTCCCTCCACCCATCCACCCCCAATTTTTTTTATGTTTTTGAAAAATAAAATCATGTAAAAATTCTACCCCCTCCCCAATTTCTTTTATGTTTTCCTTTTTTTTATGTTTTTCAAAACAAATTAAAAGTTCTACCCGTCCCACACCCACTCCTCCCCCC
>QJPP01004905.1:0-34934 GCA_003996215.1 Jaltomata sinuosa
GAACCCTTAAGAACCCAAGCCAACTAGGCCTGAAAATGCAAGTTGCCAACACCGCAGCTGCTACTGAAACAAAAACCAATCGATGGAAAACCCACGGCAATGTGTAGACGGCTGAATCGAATCACCGACACACAATCCCAAAGAAAACCTTCATCGCTACCTCAGGCAACTACGAGGACACATAAACACATACAAAGGGTATCTCTCTTCTTTTTCAACTAAACAAAAATGCTTCCTTAGCACATACTAAACCTTACAAATCCTTTCTCGAATAAGAACCTGAAGCCATTACCTTACTACTCATAGCTACACGTCAAATTCAATAAGGCAGGAGAAGGATGGGCCGGATGCCCAACTCATCCGAAATGCTTACAAATACAACCTAACCACGAGGTTATGATCAACACTTAGTCGGAAGTGCTTAAAGTCAAGACCCAATCACGATGCCAACATCCAGAGCTCATCGAAAGAACTACGATCAAGATTCATTTCAAATGGAGCAAGGGATACAACCAAACACCCAACGGACCAGGAAGTGGAGGAGACTATGGGAACAACCCACATACCTGCCAACCTCCTAAACTAATCAACAAAGAGGGTCGACTCTAGACACTCGGGAGATCAAACCAATCTATGCACACTAGCATAACCAATATCTCCCAACTGAGGCAAAATCTAAACTCCGGCCAACTACCGGTAATACTCCAAACCATCACACGGATCTCTAGCCACACTAGATAACGTCCTAGGCAACAACCATCTAGGATCGCTCAACAAGGGCAACTCAAGCACAAGTCCAAAATCACAATAAAATAGGGATAACCCAACTAGAAATAGACTAACAAGAACTACCCATGAGCTACAACTCTGGGAAAACACCTCTCAAGGCTAACTTACCCCCATCCACTACTAAAGAATAAACTACCAATAAAACAACATATCGATACTACAATTCGAGTAGCCACACAACTTAAACAAGTAGCAGGTAGGCATAGAAGCAATTATACGATAGAAGGGATAGAGTCGCAACACGAGCGGGACTAACATAAGTTGAAGGTAGCAAAACCCTAACCTGCAGCAATAATATCAGGACCCTCTACCTCTGGCCCACCAAGAGGAGCATCAAGCTGACAAAATCTAACTCTAGACTGAGTAGTCGAAACTGAAGGCCCAACCGGCCCTCGCCGGGGACAAGCTCTAAAAAGGTGACCAATCTCTCCATAATGATAACAACCAAGCTGTCTGGGATACACAATCATGGAGCAATTCCTAGAAAAGTGCCCATGCTCACCATACCGAAAACAGCCTATACCAGATGAAGTCCGATGGGAAAATCTTATCTCGTACTCCAGTACTGACAGACAACCCTGCTGAAGAACTAGAAGATCAACCCTAACTGAAGCACCACTCATAGAACAAGGTACTGAAACACTCACCGGAGGGCTCAGATTCCTAGCCACGGTGTCTTAAAGCACTGGGGTCTTTATAAATCCAATCATAGGTTAGGCTGAACCCACACCCCTTATCTAGTGCGGTAAAGACTCACTCTGGAGTCCTGGTGCTGATAGAAGCACTGAAGCAACAGGCACAGAAGCCTCGGCACCAACCACTATCGCACTCGTATGAGGCATCTCAGAATGAATGAATAACCGAAGTCCAGAAGTCAATAGATCCAGGAACGCACGATGAGGAGCCAAGAAGATAAAACTTTTCCTAATAATTCCCTGTAGCCTCCCGCAGATTGGATACGGACGTCATCGTACCGATCCGTGAGACTCTACTTAGACACTTGCTTCTGTACCATGACACTGGTGAACCTAGAGCTCTGATACCAAGCTGTCACGACCCGATTTCTCAAGTCATGATGGCACCTATAACCCCTCAGTAGGCGAACCAATTCCCGTAGCCCAGAACAGCTAGTAATGGGCTAATACCTAACCAATACGCTCGACAAGCTGATATAAGCAGAAGCAGAATGTAAAGATAAGACAAAGCGGAAGCAATTTAACCGAATATATACATCATGAAACTACACCAACCCCAAGACTTGGTATCGATAGTACAGAAGCTTCTAATAGAATACAAGTGCTAGAAGTAACAAAATGATAAGTACAACTGTCTCCGAGTATACAAAGAGTAACAGTACAAAAGATGAGATGTAGACAAGCCCCACCATCAGGCGCTCACCCTATTCTTGAAGATCCAAAATCTGCACGAGTCTCCAATGCGTTCAACAGCGAAAACTCAACTAATATCTGCACCAAAAAGTGCAGAAGTATGGTATGAGCACCAAAACCACGGGTACTCAGTAGGTATCATTGGCCGACTTAGCGCATATAAGATATAAAAGCAGTAAGTAACAGATAGCAAGAAAGCAGTCACTGAAGCAATAAGCAAGGCACAAGGAGCTAGCACAGATCATCCATAACCAAGAGCTTCAAGTAACACATGCTAGCACAGAGATACAATCACACAGAACCACTGGTGAAGGAAAGAAGAACGCACCTGGAGTCCTTGTACAACAATATAAGTAAGTATAGAGAGAGTTGAGAATATGGCGGTATACCGGCAACCTCAAGTAAAAGGAAAATACAGATAGCAGTCAAACATACTCAAAATGGAATCAACGAGTATAAGGAAATCATAACACCAATCCAATCACATGATAGCATAACCAGGGAATCACCTCACAAGTACAACCCTAAGATGAAATAACTAGGCCACAATGACCGAGAGATACCACTCAACGTCCCACAAGTATAGAGCCAAAATCTCACACTCTGCTCAGAAGGCCACACAAAAGTGCCTCGATAAGATAGGACTCCAATGCCCTCTCAATAATCAGACATCCCACAACCAAAGCCTCAACAGGCTAGCCATCACTAATCTTTTAAGAACCGGGTGCCAAGACAAGCTCTATGTTAAAACATGAGTAAATATAGTCTACCTACAGTCCCAACGGCCGCCCATAAAACCGAGGAACACAATTAAGTGAAAACAAACCCTCCGGCATCCCATACTGCTGAAGCGTACACTGAACACACAGCAGACAAGGGTGGAATCCAATGCATGATATGATATGATGTGAAATAGAACCTCTGTATGTACCTCCTCCGGTGCCAATCAGGCCCAGCAGACAGGTTCTATGGAAGGACTCAGCCTGTATACCTCTACTCCATCGTATACCCCTCCCTCCAGCGCACGCAGCTCGAAGACCCAGGCTTGGAGCGGTAAGGTCCATGGAGGTCCCCGACCCCATACTAAAACTCAGTATCAAGACATGTCATTCGGAAGCAAGTCCGAGATCAAGATAGAGACCCAGTCTCGAATATGCATGCCCAGACCCTGTCCAGGACTAAAGTAATAGAAAATGCCTCAAAAACCCCTCCAAGGGTGCCCTGGCGTAACCGGGTCTAAAACTGTAGTAAATCAAGTCTAGTGCTCTGCCCCGCAGAGACTAGTATCAGTAATAAAATCAAGTATGGTGCTCTGCCCCGCAGAGACTAGTATCAGTAATAAAATCAAGTTTGGTGCTCTGCCCCGCAGAGACTAGTATCAGTAATAAAATAAAGTCTGGTGCTCTACCCCGCAGAGACTAATACCAGTAATAAAATCAGTGCAAAAAAATCCAAAAATCCCCTTTTCGATCATCAACAGTACCAAAAATGGCCCCCCTAGGGCTATGCAAATTTAGGAAAACTGTCTGTAGTGGCTCGCAGCCAAAACTGTAGTAAAACATGTAGGGGAAAGCCTTTTTCATGGATGATATGCTCTCACACAAATATAAAAGTAGCCAAATGTATCACAACAACTCCTATCAACCCTGTACAGGCCCAACAACTACTCAACAGACATAACTATCATAAAAGGATAATGTCTATGTCCGGGAGTCGCGGACATTCCCCAATAACCCACCATCTATGTTCCAGAGTCAATACAAGGCCACACAGGACCACAAGGGTAATATACAATACTACGCGAATACTACAAACAACGCATGAAATAACGGACGAACAAGGTGGACAAGGTCTGGGGTACCAACCTTTAATAACCCACCCAAGGATGTTAATTAATGCAGTTATAGCATATATACGCAAAGTCTAGGTAGGAAAGCCATAACCTACCTGTCATTCGATGATTAGCTGCGGGAACGGCGTCGTCCAGGCTCAAACTGCTCTGGGAAGCTCGAAATTACAAAAACACTTTCAACTGAAGTCCCAAAGGTGTCTCTATGAAGCCTGACCAACCAAGGTAATGGAACAATTGCTAGAATCGACGAGGCTGCAAGAACGAGCCATAGCCATTTGATAAGGTGTTAATGTCACACTCGCGACCAGACAAATCCAAAGCATAAAATGAGGCCAATAACAATAATAAATGGCAGCTAAATCCAACAATAATATATTAACCACATCTCAAAGGAGCGACGAGCTCCCGAGACACTATTTCAAGGCGTACTTTACGTTGTCCAATCCAATCACTATCGTATGCGATCCCAAAAAGAATCGCACAATTTCCCAATCCCTCCAGAACCTTACCACAACCAAAAAACCACAACAATAACCAAACATAACAAGATAAAGGGGCTGTCCAAAGCCACAAATCCAAAATACCACTTCGTGGCTCAGAAATCCATAAAATAATACTAGAACATATAATAACGAAGGAGGGTCGTAGGGGAGAGATTTCCTTGACAAAAATATTCAATATCCCAAGATTAACAACCTGCCTCCTTGCAGGAACAACAAACAAATCCAAAATCAACAAGAAACTACTACTAGATATCGGCAATAACAACTTTTCATAACTAGAAGCTTAAAATCTTGATCCAACAAATAGATAAGTGTACAGGATTCATACCTCACCAAAATAACTCCATAGATACTGCCAAATACTTAGAAAGCACCTGCTAGCTCGCTGCATCAACACCCACGAAGATACGCCATGAAATCGACGGGGAAAACTATACCAAAATGACGAGCTCGCGACGTAGAGCAACTTCCGTTAAACTTCCGAATTGAAAGGATCAAAGTCCATGGATTATTTATGGACTCTCCCTCTGATTTTATAAGAATTTTGGGTGAAAAAAATGAGTGAAAACGAAGGAGAAATCAGCTTTTATAAGCGGAACCAACTTAGGATGTGGGCCCCACTTTGACGTGCCTGCTTGTGCAGTCTTATGAAAATGTGAATATCTCTCTATTCTGAAGTCGTATGGACTAACGGTTTAGTGAGTTGGAAACTAGACTCATAGGCCTTCGATTTGGTATATTGGGAGACCACTAACTCTTTATATATAGGGATAAACACCCCAAGACATTTAACCCAAATTTGAAGAGAATTCCTTTAAGGAATTTACAATAATTTTTTCCGACTTTTGTTTCGCAACTTGCTTGACTTCAAAACTTATCATACGACCATTTTTTGATTATAATACCTCATAACACATCCTTCTTAGTATATTAGACACTATTAGTCTTACCCCAAAGGCACGGGTTACTTTAAACCTTCCAAACGGGCGAGGTGTTACACGAGGCATTTCTTTAACTCAAACTTTCGAGTAAGGGATTACTTTGACCTAGAACCTTGGTTTAATTCTTTGATATTACCAAGAATGTTGTCAGAAGTCAACGATTTCCAAAGTTGAAGCTCTAAAATGAGGAACGGCCATAAAGACCAAACAAATGGCCCGGGCACCAAACTACCGGTCCCGACAAGCCATAAATGACTTGGGCCGCTACAAGTAAGCTCTAATGGTACAAGAAAGTAAAATCGTGTAAATGATCGGAAGAGTCATTACATATATATATATACACAAACACACACAAAAATTAGTAGAAACGAGAAAATAACTAAATAAAATCACTATAAAAGAAGATGACCTTTTTTAAATAACACATAATCACATAATTACGACAGCCCATATGAGGTAATTGTCACAACATCATAGGATTCAAGCACAAATCCGTAACCAAACTATACTAATTTCACATCTTACAAACTGGTAATAGCAAGAGAAAATAATGAACTTAAATCAGGAAATAGACCAAACCCTAAATAGATTCGCCATAATCTGTCACAAAAACTAGTTTTAAAGATACATCCATCATTCGAAACTTGGCCATGAATATCGGTGGTGAGTGCATGTGAGGCTCCCTTTGTCAAATGCCTTCCGAAACTCACCGAAGAAGATGAAGCTTCCGATACTTTGGAATTTCTCATTGAAGCATAAAAGAGAGGGGGTTATTTCTGTTTTAGTCATATTTTGGTGTGGGTGGAGGTGGCAGATTGATGAAGAGGGTGCAGCGAAGCGGTGATAGCGGGCCACCATCCATCGACATAGGAGAGGAGAGGGAGAGCTTGGGAGTGAGAGAGGGGGTGGCCACTGGTGGTTCGATGGTGGTGGGCCACCGCCCATAGGCGTGGGACAAGAGAGTATGGGGTAGAGGGGAGAGTGACAGATCGAGAAGGGTGGTGTTAGTTGGTTGAGCGCCGG
The DNA here is from genome assembly GCA_003996215.1 of Jaltomata sinuosa. Taxonomy (NCBI): domain Eukaryota; kingdom Viridiplantae; phylum Streptophyta; class Magnoliopsida; order Solanales; family Solanaceae; genus Jaltomata; species Jaltomata sinuosa. Next base: position 6,497 of record QJPP01004905.1, read on the forward strand.
AGCGGCGGGGGTGGCGATGGCAAAGTGAGGTGGGCGGAGGGATTTTAGAGAGAGAGGAGAGTGAGATGGAGGGTGGCGGCTGGTGGGGTTTTTGAGAGAAAATGGGTTAGGGTTGGGGTGTTGAGGGATTAAAAGGGAAGAGATGAGGGGTTTAATCTCAGCCGTTGATCATATCAGATCAACGGTTGAGATTGGGTTTGATAGGTCATCTGAAATTGGATTTGGAATTTAAAAATGGGCCAGATTAGTTCAAAGGCTAAAATCAGAATAAATTAAGTAGAAAGAGGCTAGGATTTAAATAAATTGGGAAGATAAAATGTAACTGGGCTGCTATTTGATTAATAATATACTAGATCTATATAATTTGATAGATAAAATAAAAACTGATGTAAAATTAATGACATATAATATGATACAAAATTTATGATAAAATAGTAATAATAAGAAATTAATTATATATTTATAAATTGTATACTAATTTAAAAAGTTTCAAGACGATGATAAAACACACAATTTATTTAATAAATCAAGTAAAACATAATGTAAATTAATATTCAAAATAATAATAATTATTAAAATAACAGCTTGAGAGAGGTACAAGGAGGTCAAAATTGGGTGTCAACAACTTTTCCTTCCTTGCTCGGGAATGAAGGATGAATTGACGGGCAAGGAATGTTGACTAGTAGCCAATTTTGTCCGATTTGGAGAACAATTTTTTTAATTTTTTTATAAGGAACCGAAAGGAGTTGGAAATGTTGCGGCCGAGAATTTAGTTTTAAGTCGCCTACATATCTCAGGTCTTACCAGAATTAGGCCGTGTGTAGTTCTAGATTTAGGGACGAACGAATTTCCTAAGGAAAGTCGACAAATGTTGAATTTGAATGAGGATAGCACGAGTTGACAAGATTAGAGTATGAGCAAAATGAAATGTGAATATGATTTTGGTTAACGTGAGATACAAGGATGAGAGCGAACATTAGTTGTTTCTTGCTTTGCTTTTGGAGCCTCAATATCTACAACTTCTGACATAACTAGATAAAATAGTTAGCTCATAATTATAGAGAAGTATTGCTAAATGTGGCAAAAAGTAATAGCAATACATAATGACGAGAGTAAGAAAACGTCTCTTTGTTTGATGATGTACTTATAACCCAGGATTTTTGAGATTATTTTTAAGGAATCTCAAATATTCTGCCCCAGTTTCAACCTTTAAAGAAATTTATACACCTGCGAAACTTAAACATGCTCCATAACTTTGTTAGTATCAGGATATTATTATAAAATGGTTGAGAGCCTCGATATGTCCTATATTAAGGCGGACGATCCTGAATGTCCAATTTTAAGGCAGACAAGCCTGAATGTCCAATTTTAATGCAGACGAGCCTGAATGTCCAATTTTAAGGCAGACGAGCCTGAATGTCCAATTTTAAGGCAGACGAGCCTGAATGTCCAATTTTAAGGTGGACGAACCTGAATGTCCAATTTTAAGGTGGACGAACCTGAATGTCCACTTTTAAGGTGGATGAACCTGAATGTCCAATTTTAAGGTGGACGAACCTGAATGTCCAATTTTAAGGTGGACGAGCCTGAATATCCAATTTTAAAGCGGATGAACCTGAATGTCCAATTTTAAGATGGACGAACCTGAATGTAGCTCAATTCAGCTATAAATCTCGGGCTTAATACAACTTTTGGGCTCAAAAATATAAACTCGGGCTCAAATATAAATTCGGGCTCAAATTCGGGCTCAAAAATATAAACTCGGGCTCAAACATAAATTCGGGCTCAAAAATATAAAAATCGGGCTCAATGTAAATTCGAATATAACTCGGGCTCAAAAGTGTAAAATCAGGCTCAAAATATGATCAAAGTGAGGAGATAGAGTAACTTAGCTCCTTTTCCATGTCGGGAATACAGTAGGTGCTTCCGTTGATGGTGATTATTCAGCCATTGTGAAGCAATTTTTGCATTTGTATATGCTATTTCTGCATTCAATAAAAATTGTTAGTTTTAAAAGAAAGGTCGATTCATACCTTTGCTTGTTTTTAGCTTCTTGCGTTGTTTTGCACGCTATTGTTATGAAATTTTTGAGGACCCCTCAAAAAATTTCTGCCCAGTTCAAAACAAAATATATTTTGTACTTCTTTGTGAATCAAAATGTTGTCGATTTGTGAAATTTTTGAGGTTCCCTCAAAAATTCTGCCCCTGTTTTAACTCATGGAGCTTTGTGTTCCTGCTGCACTCGAACAAAATTGTCAGTTCAAAAGAAAGTGATTGTCTTGTATTTGAACATTGAGGGTCGGCTTTGAATCCGTCTTTGTCATTATTGAAGTAAAAAATGGGCTGAATAATGATTTGAATATCGAGGGAAAGAAACTTTTTATTTGATTGGGACCGAACTCAATAATGAGCTGCCTACGTATCCAAATGGAAGTCAGGTCAAACGTAGTTCACGAGTAAAAATAGAGAAGCATAACTGAACCCAACATGCACATTGTAGGAGCCAAACACAGCGTGTACTTGTTGGGTATCTTGTTGCTCTTGTTTTTGAGGTAAGGTGGTTGAGATCTTATCCTCCTTCTTGTCAAAAAGTCTTTCTGATGTTGCAGCGGTGTCAATTTCTTCCTGTTCGAATTCCATATTCCAATTCCTTTCCAATTAGAATTAGACCGGCGAAATTATCAAAGCTCATGAAGAACAACGACTTATGAAATATACCATTTAGTGATTGGATGAAGATTTGAATCAAATCCTTTTCAGATAGGGAATGACATATTCTAGAAGCTTTCAACCTCCATCGTATTACATACTCCTCAAAAGATTCATGGACCGTTTTCTTTACGTCAAGAAAATCCGTTATTGTTGAAACAATCTTGATATTGAACCTATATTGCTCTACAAAATCTCGAGCCATATCTTCCCATGTAAACCATTTATTGGAGTCCTGCTTGGTGTACCACGTGAAAGCTATTCCCGACAAACTCTGAATAAATAGTCTCATCAACAGAGCTTCGTTATGCCCGATTCCAATTAATCTTCCACAAAAAACTTTCAAATGCTCGGCTGGATCTCCTTGTCCATTAAAAATGTTGAACTTTGGAATCATGTATCCTGACGGTAGTTCAACCTTAGGATGCACACACAAGTTTTCATACTTTAGGTTCAAAACGTTCTTGGAATGTAACTTTTCATCCACCATCTTCACCAAGTCACAAGCTCTTTTGTGCAGCGTAGCTAATTTTTTATCATGTATCACCACATTTTGCAAAGTGCCAAAATTAGTGGGTGCCAAAGATATCCGTTGTGGGATCGGATGAGGAGCTATAGTCAAGAAGGTACTTTGTGTTGGGTGAGAAGTAAAATTTGTATTAAGAGGAGGATCAAAATGATTGGACATGTTTGTAGATTCTCAGTCGATTCAATGTTCAAATGCTGGACAACCTTTAGGCAAGATAAATCAAGCATAAAATTAACATATAGCACAAATAAGCTTAAGACATTAATAATAACAACAATAATATTAATAATAATGATGATAAAAAATATATATTAAATGAAAGAACTTGCAAAAGGCTCTAGATCAGATAAACGAATGAAAACTAGGACTTAATGGGCGATTTAGGCATAAAAGTTTGAGCTTCTGACGCACGAAACATACAATAGTGATAGAATTTATGATTTCAAACAATTGGCATGATACTCGACGAATGCGAAATTTGAAAGATAAAAAAATTTATGGAAGATGAACAAGGTCGACTTATGTTAAACACTAGAGATCTATCCTTATGCTCTAACGTTCAACTTTAGTCAGCCTTAGGAGAAGAAGACTTATGATTAGTGAAAGAAGAACGCACAAGAGAAAAACGTCTTATAATTAAAGAATTATGGAGTGAAACATTCTGCTTATTTGAGTAATGGATTATGTTTATGAAGGGTCTATATAACTTAAAAGTTGCAAAAATTGGAGGATGACACAAACATCGAGCGTTGACGATTGAGGGTCAGAACTACGATGGAATTTAGATCATACGAATGAAATTTCGTATGGAAGAAATAATATGTCCCGGTAAAACGTAATGAGTTAAGAATATTCCAAAATGATGAGTTATCCTAACGATTAGAAGGGAGTCTAGTATATCCTATGGAAGAATGGATCGATTCAAGAGATGATTTGTATGCAGAAAGAGAGTTTTTTGGAGAGTAAGATCAAATCATAATGCCGGGGGAGTTTTGACTAGGCCCTAAGACTGTATGATTTGGGCCTAAGGAATAAAGGCATGACATTATGAAATTACTTACATTAAGTGTAAATAACTGACTTCACCGACATCTAAACTAGCAATTCTAAGAGTAAGGAATAACGAAGATAAGAATCAAATAATCAAAAGGAAACAAAAGTTAACATACACATAGAAATTTAGCACATAGCACACAAAATTATGCATCCTATTAAGGTAATGACCCTTTAGGTTGGGGACAAGGTCGAACTATCGGTCTTAACCTACTCAGGGTATTACGGGGTCCTTGGTTTAACCCGAAGTGTATTCCTTAGTAAAGGGATACACAGTCACGATCTAAGAGCAAGAGTGGTTGCATGACATGGTTCCCTCAAGAGGACAACTTGAGAGTGGAAAAGCTCATGGCTGGCGACGCACCACTGATCGACCGATCCATGAGACATTTTCTTTAAGGGTGTTTTATGAATGAACGTCCGTGTAACCAGGCAACCGTTCTTAAAGAAAAATAAAAGAGGTTCCAAGTGGAGGAAGATATGAGCGGCATGGCAATTTAAAAATAAAGCGGTAACACATAGAAAATAAGGAAAAGCAGTAACAAAATACAAAGCAGTAACAAAATACGAACCAGTAAATGAAATAGGGAAAAATGAATAACAGAGAATTAGTCCCAAAATAAAATAAATAAATAAATAATAACAAAAAATAAATGAATAAACAAGTTAGGGGGGGGGGGCATGAAAGGGGTTAAATTACTTAAACAAGTTAAGCATAAAAAATATTTAATCAATAAAATAAAATAAGGCAACCAAAAAAAAAACATTTGGTAGTAAACAAGGTAAAACATATCACAAAGATGTCATAAATTAAAGAAACAAATAAAATTAAGGAAACACAATTAGCAAGCAAATATAAACACTCACAATTCCCATATAATTAGAATTCGCAATGGTTAGAACCTAGGTATCCCAAGTAGAGTCGCCATTCTGTCGCGCCCCATTTTTCTCGTGAAAATCAGGATTCGACGTGACAACTCTCTTTTAGAATTTAAGAGGGTGAAGAGTCGCCACCTAACGTATTTAAGGTGCGTTAGGGCACCATTCTAACTAACTACGATTAAATTAATAAGGTCTACATCACCAGAGAATCAGGTAAGGGTTCAAGTTACCTCGAAAGGAAGGTGTTAGGCACCTTTCGAGGACCACAAATGTGGGTCCCTGCCGGATTCATATATTATGTGGGGAATAAGTGATAAACAAAAGGTCTAATAATTCATTAAATTAAATGATTAGGTGATTAAACAAGTAAAACATTCTTATTTTGATTACCAATAAATCTAAGTGAGGAAACTATGTATTAACACGAATAACCAAAAGAATCAGATAAGCGAGAAGATAGAAATAACACAATGATACAGAAAACAAAGGCCTATTACTAAGTTATTTAATTAATACTACCCCAAACACATAAGAGTATAAGAATTAAACTTAAGTTAATTTTAACCTATTCGTATCAGCACCCGACTTATTTACCGAAGACAATTTCAAAGTCATTGTCATTTATGCTCGGGACAATTTCCATCATATCCGTCTATCTACCCACCTAAGTTGATTATTAAGATTATTGTTAACGTAGGAGCGCACTAAAGAAATGAAAAAGTCTGACGTTCCTTAGTATGCCTACCCGTCCCGACTTAATGTCCAAGAGGCATTGGACTACTATTTGGATGTGGGTCTAGACAAATAAAACCTAAGGTTACTAATTAGACTCGGATTTAGAGTCATACAGACCATACAAAGGACTTTTAAAACAAGTAGCATGTAATTGTCTCAAGTAGGCCTCACAATTCATACAATTAACAATTTATGTAGTTAAACCTATGAGCATGATATCTAGGGATTGAGATAGGCAGGAATAAAATTGATTTAGACTTATAGGCATGATGACTAATTAAATGTAACTAAATTGATTCCAATATGCCGAAACTGATAGTTAAATAAATTACATGCTAACACAAGTTTTAACTTATAGTCAGGGTTGCTAATTTAATGCAGAAACTAATTTTAACATGTTGAAAGTGGTTTAAGCATGCTGAACTGAATTTAAACTGATTTTAAACATGCTGACGCAGATTATTTATTAGACATGATAATTAATTACATAAGTTTAAAACCTACAATCTGTTGTAAACAAATGTGTGGTAACACAATGTTGGGATCTTGTATTGTGGATGTCCACACTATAATCTCATTGATGAATAGTAACCTTCCACCTCCATAACCTCCTCCATTAGATCAATGTTTAATGTCATATTAGTGACAACCTTTTGTATGCCTCTATAAACACTATAAATAGAGGCATATTAGTTCATATTATGTACACTTGAAATACTTGAGAAACACTTTGATATTTGGAAGAATAAGAAAGCTCTACACTCTCCTCTCTTCTCCTTATATTTCTTGTCTACTTTATTGCTTCATATTGTTAATCTTTTAGCTTAGTTTTACAACACGTTATCAACACGAGACTCTCAATTTCATCACCTTCTAGTTGAGAATCATCTTATTGTTGGTTGGTTGGTGCTTCTCATATGCACAGGAGTAGTGCACACGGTAAGAACAAGGTTGGTGGTATCTTTCAGTATGAAATGGAACTCTTTGTTTTATGATCATACAGTAATACACAATTATTTGTTTTTCTTGTTCACGCAATAACTCAGTGATTTCCTCGTGGATGTATCACCCCGAAAATAAATTAAAACAAAAAAAAAAAAAACAGAGTAATGTATTCTGCTCCGCTACTTAATTTTTCCTAGACTTCCTAGTGTATAATTTATCGTGGCTGACGTTAAATGTTATCATGAGCTATGTAATTACTAACTAAATTGTTATATTTTGTTTGGTAAATTAGACAACCAGAGTGTTTAGTAAACTAGAAGTGCAATTGGTTGATTGGAATGTATTTAATCATATATGCTAATTATGTATTGTTAAAATGCTTTTAAGTATTCAAATTTGTTTCTGACCACATATGCTAATTGTTCATATGCTAGTTGTTAAATTGGAATTAGCAACACATGATTTTCTTGGTGTGATGGAAGTCAAGATTTTATTATCAGACACTTTATTTGATCTTACATTATGTCTAATTTAAAAATGTCACTTTTAAGATAATATTATAATTTATTTGGCATTTATTTATCTTCTGAATGCTTAATATATGTAGCAATATCAATATCACTCCCTGTTGTAAACTTGGATATTTTTTTATATAGATTTAAACTTGTAACTCAATTTTGTTTCACGAAAGTGATTATATATTCATAAAATTGTTAGAACAAATTTTGTTTGTGATTATGACCACATGATTGATAATCAATATTTCATAAAAAGGCTTGAGGCTGAGTCTTATACACTTTGGCTTACTGTGCCATTGATTTGGGTTAGACGATGGATTCAAGTTTCATCGCACTAAGAAGGTAAGACATCAAATTTAAATCTCGGTGCATCATAATGATAAGATTTTGGGTTCAAGTCCCATCGATTTATGGCCTAACATGAATTTTTATGGGTAAGACGTTGGGTTCAAGTCCCAAATGCAATATATTGATGATAATGATAACTAAGTCAAAATAATGGGTTTTGATGAAAAGTCATGGAACCCACCCAAATGATTTGCTCCATTCTCTTTTGTGAATGTCGTAGCAGTGCATAATATGTCTGAAAGAACACAAGTGGATGAATGAATGAATATGGGTGTGAAGGGACAAAATAAAATAGTCATCATTGTGGTAGTTGAGTTCAAATCCCATAAAATATGGTCAAACATATGTGTAAGGCGTTCAATTCAAGTTCAACGCAATATATTTACGATATAATGATGACTGAGCAAATTGATATGGTCTTGATAAAAATTGTGAAGTCCGTCCCATTGAATATGCTCCATTCCATTAACTGAATGTGGAAGCAATATTTGATAAGTCTGAAAGATGACCAAATCACTATTATTGTTGTATTAATGAACGTGGACGCGACAAAGGATAAAACATTGGTCATCAATGTGGTAATAATAAAAGGAAAGAACATTATGGGTTCTCAAAATAGTCCTTCAAAATGTGAAGGTAATTTTTGTTATCAAAATGGTATGTAAAGTCTTTGGACACATAGTTGTCGTGCAACCTAATAATTTGACAAGTTTTATAAATCCTCCATCAAAATGAAGAAATATAAAGTGGTGGTACACTTGGCCTTTTAAAGTGATGTTGAGGTGGATCATATAAATATGATAAATGTCAAGTCATGACTATGAGCTTATAATGCAAATTTATGAAGCACATATATATGATTATAATCTATTTCTTGAAAAGAATGTGACTTGTGAGAAATTTGTGAATGACTTCCCATTCTTGAAAATGAATATTTTCGAATGTGGTAAAAACTATTGTGTTAAAAATGTGCTTATATATGGTTGGGAAAATACCAAAACTCATCTCAACGGGAGGTTTGAGAGAAAAATATATTGGTATTAACGGCCATTGGTCAAGTCATTTTAGTACATCACAAATATTGTGGCATATCTCAACATGAATTTACCAAAGGGTAGAAGTACCAAAATGAATATAATTGTGTGGCTACACAAATTTGTCATTGACTGGGTACATATAATTTTCTCCTTAAAGGAGATGTTCACCATAGGTGTGGTGTTTTGAAATATGAGGTAGTACACAAGTATTTGAAAGCTTCAAAAAAGCTAATGTGTTTACACGATGAAAAGAAATTGGTCATCATATTGGAATTGTAGTAAGTCTCCAAAAGAAACTTTTTAAGTTTCTAGAAAAATAATTATTACTATTTTGAGACTATAAATTATGAAAAGATTTTATATCTTCGTATTACTATGATCGAAACGATTATAAATATTTATGTGAAAGGCTATTGTTTTCCTCCTGTTTGTTGATACAAATATGAGCATGGTGATGAAATCACATGCGATAGTAAACTAAAAGTTTACAAGAATTATATAAGTTGGCATGACCGGTTGACCATCCCGGTTCAAATGTGATGCAAAAATAAGTGAGAATTCATGTAGTTATACATTGAAGAAATAAAAGATTCTTCAAGAATTCTCTCATGTTGCTCGTTCTCACCATAAAATATTAAATCGGCTAAGGTTGGGGTTATGCCCCTAAATTTTTAGAACATATAACAAGGTGAATATGGGTCCGTTCACCTGCCATGTGGACCATTTACTATGAAATAAGATGCATCTATGGTTGGTCACATGTGCTTTGCTATCAACTTGCAATTTAATATTTGTAAGGTTGTTTGCTCAAATTGTTAAATTAAGAGCATGGTTCCAAACTATAAAAGTTGATAATGTTGGTTGGTTTAGCATTGTGTGCCTCCAATTATAACTAAACCGTTGGTTGTGAGAATAAATCTCCCAAAAGAAAATTTGGTATGAGATGTGTGTAGCAGCACTTGTATGCATCAAGCCAATAAAGTTCCCCTATATTGTTGGTTCAAGGTCAGGAGCCAAATAATTTCATCTAAAAATTTGAATGTGCAGTATTTGATTTAATTGCTCCACCACGCACAAAGATGGATCCCCAAATAAGGTTGGGGTGAATGTTAGATTTCCTAACATTAGGGGGAGATATGATTAACAGCTGAAATGGATGAAATGAATTATCAAGATCCTCGTAAAAAAATAATGTGAACTTAAAGTTCAAGAGATAATTCAGTTGCAAAATATTGCAAACTCATTGCCAGATGTATTTGCTGACCACATGATATAATTCAGCTGTAAATTCTCCAATGAGAAGTCCTTGAAGGATAGAGTCTATGGCACACTTGAAGTGTGATAGACCAATCAATTCCAAATGTAAAACTCCTTGAAGAAGGAGAGGAGCAAATGATCAAGATGGTCATAATAATGAGGCAAGTGTTTTAAAGGAGCACCATGACATAACTCTCCATAAAACCTTGGCAAAGGTTCAGGTACCTGAAAATGATGAAAATGAAGAGACTGATCTTGATATGTTATGTCGTAATGGAATCGATATCAAAATGACCATCGACAGTATCTTTGATATAATGTAGCACTCACCATTATAAATGGTAATGAGGATCTTGAATTTAAATCTGTCAAATAGTATGGACAGATAAATTATTGGCCAGATAAAATACGCAATTCAAATATATTTTATTTCACTTGATAAGTGATGGTCTGGAATTAGTCTATAGACTAAAGTATAATGTCAGTGGGGTACAAATGAATTATTATGCTAAATGTAAAATCGTAAAATATAAAGTACGTCTTGTTCCTTGAGGCATAAAGATTTTTCGCAAGAATCCTGGCATTATTGTTTGGAGATGTATTCTCCTATGGGTGGATGCAATGAGGTTTCTTTCAATCTAGCAATAGATGAAAAACTTGAATGCGTATAGAGAATGGTTGTTATGTCTAGCTAGACGACAAAGACTATATGAAAATTCACGAAGGATTTAAAAAGGTTAAAGCGATTCCATTGAATAGTACCCCAATGGTTGTAAAATTGCTTAACATAAAGCAAGATCAATTTTGATCTCATGAAAATGGTCAGAAAGTTTAATGACCCTTCCGGTCATTTACGCGTGTTTGCCTTTCTTGTACCGTTAGAGCTTGCATGTAGCGGCCCCAAGTTATTTATGGCTTGCTGGGACCGGTAGTTTGGTGCCCGACCATTTGCTTGGTCTTTTTGGCCATTCCTTGTTTTATAGCTTTTAGCTTTTGAAATCGTTGACTTCAGTCAACATCCTAGGTGTGCGTGCTCGGAATCAAATTTTGACAGTTTCATTAGCTCCGGAGCGTGAACTTTGGTCTAGGGGGACCTTTGGTCGGGATCCGGGAGCTTTTTAGCTTGGAATTCTCTCTTGTTCTGTGTTTTCAAGCCAGTTGGGCTTGTTTGGTTGACTTTGATCTACATTCAGAGAGGACGGTCTCGGATGGAAATTCCGTCAGTGCTTTTAGCTCTGGAATGTCGAGTTTAGGCTAGAGGGACTATTGGTTTGGGTCCCTAGGCTTCCGGACTTGATTTTGGCCATTGGGTTTCATTTTGGGAATAGTTGGCTAAAGGTTGATTTTGGGCGTGGGGCCCACTTTTTGTTAAATTGACATCCTATGGGATTTTCTTCGATTCCATTGGATCCGGAACGCCGTTTCTAGTCGAATAGCTCAAGTCGTTTGTGTTCGCGGGACCCCGAATGCGTTCCCGGGGACCCATCTTGTGAAAATTTGCCTAAGGATTGGTTGCTGGTTGCTGGTGTGGGCAGCACCATGCGCCTGGCCCCTGTGCCCATGCACCCCATGCGCCCTGGCCGCCTGTGCCCTGGTGCGCCTGGCCCCTGTGCCCATGCGCCCCTTGCGCCCTGGCCGCCTGTGCCCTGGTGCGCCTGGCCTCTGTGCCCTGGTGCGCCTGGGCCGCCCTGGCCCCTGGGCGCTGGCAGCTTATATAGCTGGCCAGCCCTCTTTTCCCCTTTATTTCTAAAAACCCAAAAACGATATTCTCCATTAAAACATCTCTCAAAAACCTCCATATAACCATTGTTCATCCCAACTACTTGGAGGATAATATTTTGTCGATCCATGCTCGTTTGTGGACTCCTAAATCCGATAAACCCTTTCTTTAAATTCCGAATTCTCCATGGATGATGAACCCAAAACCTCCATAAATCACCTTGATCATTACCAACAGCTTGGAGGTTAATATTTGCTGAATCTTGAGCGTTTGTTGGATTCTAAATCGGGTAAGTTCTTTCGTGATTTTTCCGATTTCTTCCACGAGTTTCATTCTTTAATTTTCTTGATTTGCGGGGTGTTTTGAGCCTTAATTATTGTCCGTTTCTGCTCAATTTTTGAGCATGTACTCCCGGGATGGTAAGGAACACAGGTGTGTTTTTCATTTCTGGTTTTGGATTACGGGGCCCACGGGCCCGTTTGTGACCAGAATTTCAACCCGGTTATATTTTTGGCATTATGGGTATTGTTAGTCTTGTTTTATTCTGTATATTGTTGTATTGATAGTGGTTTTGCAATTTGGATCTTCCCAGAGCAGTTTGAGCCTGGACGACGCCGTCCCCGCAGCTATTCGTCGGACGACAGGTAGGTTATGGTTTTCCCCTATCTAGACTCTGCGTATATAGGCTATAACTGCATTAATTAGCATCCTTGGATGGGTTGTTATAGGTTGGTACCCCAGACCTTGTCCGTCTTTCGTCCGTCTATTTCATACGTTATTTGTAGTATTCGCGTAGTAATGTATATTACCTTTGTGGTCCTGTGTGGCCTTGTATTGACTCTAGAACATAGATGGTGGGCTATTTTGGAATGTCCGCGAGTCCCGGACATATAGATTGTCCTTTTAGGCTGGTTATGTCTGCTGAGTAGCTATTGGGCCTGTGCAGGGCTGATAGGAATTGTTGTGAGCCATTGGGCTACTTTTATATTTGTGTGCGAGCATATCATCCATGAAAAAGGTTTTCCCCTGCATGTTTTACTACAGTTTTGGCTGTGAGCCACTACTGACAGTTTTCCTAAATTTGTATGGCCTTGGGGGCCCGTTTTTGGTACTGTTATTGATAGAAAAGGGGATTTTTGGATATTTTCGCACTGATTTTATTACTGGTACTAGTATCTGCGGGACAGAGCACCAGACTTGATTTTATTACTGATACTTGTCTCTGTGGGGCAAAGCACCAGATTTGATTTTATTACTGATACTAGTCTCTGTGGGTCAGAGCACCAGACTTGATTTTATTACTGATACTAGTCTCTGCAAGGCGAAGCACTAGACTTGATTTACTACAGTTTTAGACCCGGTTACGCCCAAGCACCCTTGGAGGGGTTTTTGAGGCATTTTCTACTACTTTAGTCCTGGACGGGGTCTGGGCATGCATACTTGAGACTGGGTCTCTATCTTGATCCCGGACTTGCTTCCGGATGACATATCTTGATACTGAGTTTTAGTATGGGGTCGGGGACCTCCATGGACCTTGCCGCTCCAGGCCTGGGGATTCGGGTTGCGTGTGCCGGAGGGAAGGGTATACGGTGGAGTAGAGGTATACAGGCTGAGTCCTTCCATGGAAACTGCCTGCTGGGCCTGGTTGGCACTGGAGAAGGTACATACAGAGGTTCTATTTCATATCATATCATATCATGCATTGGATCCCACCCTTGTTTGCTGTGTGTTCATTGTACGCTCCGGTAGTATGGGATGCCGGAGGGTTTGTTTTCACTTGATTGTGTTCCTCGGTTGTATGGGCGGCCGTTGGGACTGTAGGTAGACTATATTTACTCCTGTTTTTACTTAGAGCTTGTCTTGGCACCCGGTTCTTGAAAGATTAGTGATGGCTAGCCTGTTGAGGCTTTGGTTGTGGGATTTTTGATTATTGAGAGGGCTTTGGAGTCCTATCTTATTGAGGCACTTTTGTGTGGCCTTCTGAGCAGAGTGTGAGACTCTGGTTCTATTCTTGTGGGAAGCTGAGTAGTATCTCTCGGTTATTGTGGCCTAGTTATTTCATCCTAGGGTTGTACTTGTGAGGTGATTCCCTGGTTATGATATCATGTGATTGGATTGGTGTTATGACTTCCTTATACTGGTTGATTCCAGTTTGAGTATGTTAGACTGCTCTCCGTCTTTTTCTTCCACTTGAGGTTTCCGGTATACTGCTATTTTCTCAACTCTCTCTCTACTTACTTATATTGTTGTGCAAGGAGTCCAGGTGTGTTCTCCTTTCCTTCATCTGTGATTCTGTGTAATTGTATTTCTGTGCTAGCATGTGTTACTTGAAGCTCTTGATTATGGATGATCTGTGCTAGCTCCTTTTGCCTTGCTTATTGCCTCAGTGACTGCTTTCTTGCTATCTGTTACTTACTCCTTTTATATCTTATATGCGCTCAGTCGGCCTATGATACCTACTGAGTACCCGTGGTTTTGGTGCTCATGCTACACTTCTGCACTTTTTTGTGCAGATATTAGCTGAGCTTTCGCCGTTGATCACGTTGGAGACTCGTGCAACTTTTGGATCTTTGAGACTAGGGTGAGCGCCTGACGGTCGGGGCTTGTCTACATCTCATCTGTTGTACTGTTGCTCCTTGTACTTTCGGAGGAAATTTATGTTGTATTTTGTTACTACTAGCACGTGTATCCTATTAAAAGCTTCTGTACTATTGATTCCAAGTCTTGGGGTTGGTGTAGTTTCCTTTATGTATTTATATTCGAGTTTTGCTTTCGCTTATTTCTGCTTGCTGGTGCATTTTGGTTAGGTAGTAGCCCATTACTAACCGTTCTGGGCTACGGAAATTGGTTCGCCTACTGGGGATTGTAGGTGCCATCATGACTTGAGAAATCAGATCGTGACAACTTGGTATTAGAGCTCTAGGTTCACCGGTGTCATGGTACAGAAGCAAGTGTCTAGGTAGAGTCTCGCGGATCGGTACGATGACGTCCGTATCCTATCTGTGGGAGGCTACAGGGCATTGTTAGGAAATATTTCATCTTCTTGGCTCCTCATCGGGAGTTCCTGGCTCTATTGACTTTTAAACTTTGGTTGTTCATTCATTCTCGAATTCCTCAGACGAATGCGATAGCGGTTGGTGCCGAGGCTTCTTTGCCTGTTGCTTCAGTGCTTCCACTAGCGCCAGGACTTCAGAGTGAGGGTTTACCGCACTAGATAGGGGTGTGGGGTCAGCCCAACCTTCGACTGGATTTATAGCAACCTCAGCGCTTCAGGACATCGTGGCTAGGACTCTGAGTCCTCCGGTGAGTGTTTCAGTACCTAGTTCTGTGAGTGGTGCTTAAGTTATAGTTGAGCTTCTAGTTCTTCAGCAGGGTTGTCTGTCGGTATTGGAGTACGAGGCAAGATTTTCCCATCGGATTTCATCTGGTATAAGCTATTTTTGGTGTGGTGAGCATGGGCACTTTGCTAGGAATTGCCCCAGGATTGTGTATCCCAGACAGCCTGGTTGTTATCATTGTGGAGAGATTGGTTACCTTTATAGATATTGTCCCCGGCGAGGGTCGGTTAGGCCTTTAGTTTCGACTACTCAGTCTAGAGTTAGATTACGTCAGCTTGATGCTCCTCTTGGTGGGCCAGAGGTAGAGGTTCCTGATATTATTGCTGCAGGTTAGGATTTTTCTACCTTCGACTTATGTTAGTCCCGCTCGTGTTGCGACTCTATCCCTTCTGTCGTGTAATTGCTTATATGCCTACCTGCTATTTGTTTAAGTTGTTTGGCTACCCGAATTGTAGTACCGATATGTTATTTTATTGTAGTTTATTCTTTAGTAGTGGATGGGGGTAAGTTAGCCTTGAGAGGTGTTTTTCCGGAGTTATAGCTCGTGGGTAGTTCTTGTTATTCTGTTTCTAGTTGGGTTACCCCAGTTTCATTCTGATTTTGGACTTTTGGTTGGGTTTCCCTTGTTGAGTGGTCCTAGATGGTTGTTGCCTAGGCCGTTATCTAGCATGGCTAGAGATCCGTGTGATGGTTCGATGTATTACCAGTAGTTGGGCTGGAGCTAAGATTTTGCCTCAGTTGGGAGATATTGGTTATGCTAGTGTGCATAGATTGGTTTGGTCTCCAGAGTGTCTAGAGTCGACCCTCTTTGTTGATTAGTTTAGGAGGTTGGTAGGTATGCGGGTTGTTCCCATATTCTCCTCCACTTCCTGGTATGTTGGGTGTTTTGTTGTATCCCTAGCTCCAGTTGGAATGAATCTTGATCGTAGTTCTTTCGATGAACTCTGGATGTTGACATCATGATTGGATCTTAACTTTAAGCACTTCCGACTAAGTGTTGATCGTAACCTCGTGGTTAGGTTGTATTTGTAAGCATTTCGGGTGAGTTGGGCATCCAGCCCATTCTTCTCATGCCTTATTGAATTTGACGTGTAGCTATGAGTAGTAAGGTAATGGCTTCAGGTTCTTATTGGAGAAAGGATTTGTAAGGTTTAGTATGTGCTAAGGAAGCATTTTTTTGTTTAGTTGAAAAAGAAGGGAGATGACTCTTTGTTTGTGTTTAAGTGTCCTCGTAGTTGCCTGAAGTAGCGATGAAGGTTTGCTTTGGGATTGTGTGTTGGTGATTCGATCCAACCATCTACACATTGTCGTGGGTTTTCAATCGATTGGCTTTTATTTCAGTAGCAGCTGCAGTGTTGGCAACTTGTATTTTCAGGCCTAGTTGGCTTGGGTTCTTAAGGGTTCATTGGCAGCATAAAGGTTCGAGCAAGTCTTTGGTTGGCAGTTTTGAAAGTCGGTGTTCAGAATCATAACTTGGCAGGTTACATCGGATGGTTTGTGGCAGTTTCGATTTGGTTGCAGCATCCTAGTGCCAGAAGGCAGTGGGTGCGGGCAACTTAGCTTCTTTTACTTCAGTTGTGGATGCGGCTATTGGCCTTGGACACCTAGTCCTTGGCTAACCTCTGCAAGAGGCGAGATATTCTAGATTTCAGAAGTGTTCTAGTTAGTACGAGGTTCTTCTACTATGGTTAGATAGACTCAACGGCATAAGTTTGAGCTTCAGCAGTGGTGTATGCTTTATGTGGTAAGCTTGTGCGGGTTAAGACTAGCAAGGCTATTTTGAGCTCTGATGATACGTAGAGACTGATAATAGCCATTCGTTTGCCCAGGATTTGAAAGCTTGTTCAGTTAGTTCTTCCGGGGTTGTTGTTTATGTGGGGTCCCAGTATTGGTTAGACTCAGCCAGTATGGACTAAAAGTTCGGTATGAGATATGCTTCGACATAGTTGGTTGTGTTAAGATTCGGCAGAGCGGTTGATTCGAGCCAAAGGGTTGATTTGAAGTTATATGCAAATTTCCATGTCTAGATGGCAACTTTGAACCCCAGAAACCCTTTCCTTTCATACGGGGAGTTCTGACTTGATATTCTCAGCGTGGTTGATTTCTTCATAAGTTGAGATTAGTAAAGTGATTTTAGAATTTATGTAGTGTTCGAGTGTTTGGAGCTTAGTTGGTGGTTACAGACCTCGTGGTAGGCTTACCACACTTCTTGTAGAGGCTTGGTTTTGGTTTTGGGTTTGTTGGGAAGGTTGCCCTGGTTCATTCGCTTCCAGTTGACTCAGACTCGGCATGGTGCAGCAGTCGGGTTTATTCTACAGTTTGGAAGTTCTCCGTCAACACAAGCTATCCACATGTGCCTTTCCTAACTTTGGTGTGCAAAGTTCAGTCGAGTTCAGATGGTTGGTTTAGCTGGGTTCAATTATCGAGTTTGATTATAGCAAAAGTGTCCGTTTATTTGTTGATGGTCAGTCGGGGAAGTAACTACAACTTTTGACGATATGCTTCGGATTGTTATTTTGGATGTCAAAGGCTAGTAGACTATAACTTGACTTCGATATAACTTGAGTATAAAAGGTGAATTCATCTGTGGTGGAGTATAAGCGTGAGCTATGGATCTCCAGTGTGTCAGTTGATGTTTCGATAGTGGCTCGAATGTTCAACTTTTATGAAGTTTCATGATTATGGCACAGAAGGATTTGGCTCAGAATAAAAGGGTTTTGCGAATCAACGAGTTCATGAGTTAGAGTTTTGGTTGATGGCTTTTTCGGCAAACTTGGTTGTGGTTTTGAAGATTCGAGTTCTGTGTGTTGATCGCCTTGCTTCTCTGGTTTCGGTGTTGTGTCAGTGCTTCCCGGTTGAGGTTCTCGAGGTTCAGTTTGGGTTGGCAGACCCTTTGAATTTTGGACTTTAAGTTTGGGTTCTAGCTTGGCTAGTAAGGAGTTAGGCTGGGGTTGCTTTTCATTGGTTCAATTTTGTTGGGTGCCGTCCAGCCGAGGAGGCTACCCGGGTGTCCGAGAGAGTAGTGCGGTCCTTGTACCCGTTGTTCTTTTGATCTCTAGTCTTTCCTTCTTTCCTGACTTTCGGGGACGAAAGTCTTTTTAGTAGTGGATGATGTAATGACCCTTCCGGTCATTTACGCGTGTTTGCCTTTCTTGTACCGTTAGAGCTTGCATGTAGTGGCCCCAAGTCATTTATGGCTTGCTGGGACCGGTAGTTCGGTGCCCGACCATTTGCTTGGTCTCTTTGGCCATTCTTTGTTTTAGAGCTTTTAGCTTTTGAAATCGTTGACTTCAGTCAACATCCTGGGTGTACATGCTCGGAATCGAATTCTGACAGTTCCATTAGCTCCGGAGCGTGAAATTTGGTCTAGAGGGACCTTTGGTCGGGATCCGGGAGCTTTTTAGATTGGAATTCTCTCTCGTTCTGTGTTTTCAGGCCAGTTGGGCTTGTTTGGTTGAATTTGATCTACATTCGGAGAGGACGGTCTCAGATGGAAATTCCGTCAGTGCTTTTAGCTCCGGAATGTCGAGTTTAGGCTAGAGGGACTATTGGTTTGGGTCCCTAGGCTTCCGGACTTGATTTTGGCCATTGGGTTCCATTTTGGGAATAGTTGGCTAAAGGTTGATTTTGGGCGTGGGACCCACTTTTCATTAAATTGACATCCTATGGGATTTTTGTCGATTCTATTGGATCCTGAACGCCGTTTCTAGTCGAATAGCTCAAGTCGTTTGTGTTCGCAGGACCCCGGATGCGTTCCCGGGGACCCATCTTGTGAAAATTTGCCTAAGGATTGGTTGCTGGTTGCTGGTGTGGGCAGCACCATGCGCCTGGCCCCTGTGAACATGTGCCCCATGCGCCCTGGCCTCCGGTGCCCTGGTGTGCCTGGCCCCTGTTCCCATGCGCCCCATGCGCCCTGGCCACCTGTGCCCTGGTGCGCCTGGCCTCTTTGCCCTGGTGCGCCTGGGCCGCCCTGGCCGCCTGTGCCCTGGCAGCTTATATAGCTGGCCAGCCCTCTTTTCCCCTTTATTTCTAAAAACCCAAAAACGATATTCTCCATTAAAACATCTCTCAAAAACCTCCATATAACCATTGTTCATCCCAACTACTTGGAGGATAATATTTTGTCCATCCATGCTCGTTTGTGGACTCCTAAATCCGATAAACCCTCTCTTTAAATTCCAAATTCTCCATGGATGATGAACCCAAAACCTTCATAAATCACCTTGATCATTACCAACAGCTTGGAGGTTAATATTTTCCTGAATCTTAAGCGTTTGTTGGATTCTAAATCGGGTAAGTTCTTTCGTGATTTTTTTGATTTCTTCCACGAGTTTCATTCTTTAAATTCCTTGATTTGCGGGGTGTTTTGAGCCCTAATTTTTGTCCGTTTCCGCTCAATTTTTGAGCATGTGCTCCCGGGATGGTAAGGAACACATGTGTGTTTTTCATTTTTGGTTTTGGGTTACGAGGCCCACGGGCCCGTTTGTGACCCGGATTTCAACCCGGTTATATTTTTGGAATTATGGGTATCGTTAGTCCTGTTTTAATCTGTAGATTGTTGTATTGATAGTGGTTTTGTGATTTGGAGCTTCCCAGAGCAGTTCGAGCCTGGACGACGCCGTCCCCGCAGCTATTAGTCGGATGACAGGTAGGTTATGGTTTTCCCCTATCTAGACTCTGCGTATATAGGCTATAACTTCATTAATTAGCATCCTTGGATGAGTTGTTATAGGTTGGTACCCCAGACCTTGTCCGTCTTTCGTTTGTCTATTTCATACGTTGTTTGTAGTATTCGCATAGTAATGTATATTACCTTTGTGGTCCTGTGTGGCCTTGTATTGACTCTGGAACATAGATGGTGGGCTATTTGGGAATGTCCGCGAGTCCCGGACATATAGATTATCCTTTTAGGCTGGTTATGTCTGCTGAGTAGCTATTGGGCCTGTGCAGGGCTGATAGGAATTGTTGTGAGCCGTTGGGCTACTTTTACATTTGTGTGCAAGCATATCATCCATGAAAAAGGTTTTCCCCTGCATGTTTTACTACAGTTTTGGCTGTGAGCCACTACTGACAGTTTTCCTAAATTTGTATGGCCCTTGGGGCCCATTTTTGGTACTGTTGTTGATAAAAAAGGGGATTTTTGGATGTTTTTGCACTGATTTTATTACTGTTACTAGTCTCTGCGGGGCAGAGCACCAGACTTGATTTTATTACTGATACTTGTCTCTGCGGGGCAGAGCACCAGACTTGATTTTATTATTAATACTAGTCTCTGCGGGGCAGAGCACCAAACTTGATTTTATTACTGATACTAGTCTCTGCAGGGCAGAGCATTACACTTGATTTACTAAAGTTTTAGACCCGGTTACGCCCGGGCACCCTTGGAGGGGTTTTGAGGCATTTTTCTACTACTTTAGTCTTGGACGGAGTCTGGGCATGCATACTTGAGACTGGGTCTCTATCTTGATCCCGGACTTGCTTCCGGATGACATATCTTGATACTGAGTTTTAGTATGGGGTCGGGGACCTCCATGGACCTTGCCGCTCTGGGCCTGGGGCTTCGGGCTGCGTGTGCCAGAAGGAAGGGTATACGGTGGAGTAGAGGTATACAGGC
Organism: Jaltomata sinuosa; assembly: GCA_003996215.1. NCBI lineage: Eukaryota > Viridiplantae > Streptophyta > Magnoliopsida > Solanales > Solanaceae > Jaltomata > Jaltomata sinuosa. The sequence continues at coordinate 27,182 of QJPP01004905.1, forward strand.
TGAGTCCTTCCATGGAACCTGCCTGCTGGGCCTGGTTAGCACCAGAGGAGGTACATATAGAGGTTCTATTTCACATCATATCATATCATACATTGGATCCCACCCTTGTTTGCTGTGTGTTCAGTGTACGCTCCGGTAGTATGGGATGCCGGAGGGTTTGTTTTCACTTGATTGTGTTCCTCGGTTGTATGAGCGGCCGTTGGGACTGTAGGTAGACTATATTTACCCCTGGTTTTACTTAGAGCTTGTCTTGGCACCAGGTTCTTGAAAGATTAGTGATGGCTATCCTGTTGAGGCTTTGGTTATGGGATTTTTGATTATTGAGAGGGCTTTGGAGTCCTATCTTATTGAGGCACTTTTGTGTGGTCTTCTGAGCAGAGTGTGAGACTCTGGCTCTATTCTTGTGGGAAGCTGAGTGATATCTCTCGGTTATTGTGTCCTAGTTATTTCATCCTAGGGTTGTACTTGTGAGGTGATTCCCTGGTTATGCTATCATGTGATTGGATTGGTGTTATGACTTCCTTATACTAGTTGATTCCATTTTGAGTATGTTAGACTGCTCTTCGTCTTTTCCTTCCACTTGAGGTTACCGGTATACCACTATTTTCTCAACTCTCTCTCTACTTACTTATATTGTTGTGCAAGGAGTCCAGGTGCGTTCTCCTTTCCTTCACCTGTGATTCTGTGTAATTGTATCTCTGTGCTAGCATGTGTTACTTGAAGCTCTTGGTTATGGATTATCTATGCTAGCTCCTTTTGCCTTGCTTATTTCCTCAGTGACTGCTTTCTTGCTATCTGTTACTTACTGCTTTTATATCTTATATGCGCTCAGTCGGCCTATGATACCTACTAAGTACCTGTGGTTTTGGTGCTCATGCTACACTTCTGCACTTTTTTGTGCAGATATTAGCTGATCTTTCACCGTTGATCACGTTGGAGACTCGTGCAACTTTTAGATCTTTGAGACTAGGGTGAGCGCCTGATTGTCGGGGCTTGTCTACATCTCATCTGTTGTACTGTTGCTCCTTGTACTTTCGGAGGAAATTTATGTTGTATTTTGTTACTACTAGCACGTGTATCCTATTAGAAGCTTCTGTACTATTGATACCAAGTCTTGGGGTTGGTGTAGTTTCCTTTATGTATTTATATTCGAGTTTTGCTTTCGCTTATTTCTGCTTGCTGGTGCGTTTTGGTTAGGTAGTAGCCCATTACTAACCATTCTGGATTACGGGAATTGGTTCGCCTACTGGGGATTGTAGGTGCCATCATGACTTGAAAAATCGGGTCGTGACAGAAAGTACCATGTCTTAGTGCATTTGGTGCACTTATATATTCTGCTATTACTATCCATAAGATAATATTCTTATTAATGTGCAGGCAAGATATAATCTCAAATTTATGTGGAGATATTTGAGTTAAATCAAATATTAGTATGAATTTGTTTATTCTAACCAACTTTGTCAAGGTTCATTGGTTATAAAAGTGCAGAAAAGTGATTTGATTTAATGAAGATGATGCTTCTTGCATAGCTCAATTGAAAGAAGAATATATCAAAGAAGACAAAGCAAAGTATATTTCAGCAAATGACTGTTTTGCTCAATTTTGGTGGAATATTTGATGGAGGCATTGTCGATCTCAACACTTTGAGAAGCTGTATTGGAATGTATCATCTATAAAATTAAGTGATGTCTTTGTCAGGGGGAGTAAATATGCACTGCACTCTTTTTTCCTTGGCCTAGGTTTTGTCCCAATGGGTTTTCCTAGCAAGGTTTTTAACGAGGCAGCAAACAACGTGTATTACAAGATATGTGTACTATTTTTCCTTCACTAGGATTTTTTTCTCACAGAGTTTTTCCTAATAAGATTTTAACAAGGCACATTATTTATCAATGGACATCCAAGGGAGAGTGTTGTAAACAAATGTGTGGTAACACAATGTTGTCATCTTGTATTGTGGATGTCCACACTATAACCTCATTGATAAATAGTAACCTTCCACTTCCATAACCTCCTCCATTAGATCAATGGATAATGTCATATTAGTGACAACCTTTTGTATGCCTCTATAAACACTATAAATAGAGGCATATTAGTTCATATTATGTACACTTGAAATAGTTGAGAAACACTTTGATATTTGGAAGAATAAGAAAGCTCTATACTCTCCTCTCTTCTCTTTATATTTCTTGTCTACTTTATTGCTTCATATTGTTAATCTTTTAGCTTAGTTTTACAACACAATCATAGTTATTAGTTTACATGCAGGAACAGTTTTAGGCAACTGGTTATTTAAGACACTAAATGAATGAATTTTTTAATCCTATAACATGGTAACTAATGAATTAATATGCTAAAACGAATTCAGATCCTATAGGCATGGTATCTAAACGAATTAATATGTTGAAACCTTGTTTAGATCCTATAGGCATGATATCTAAATGAAATAATATACTGAAACAAATTTAAATCCTATAGGCATGCTATCTAAATGATTTAACATGCTGAAAACTTATTTAGTCCTATAGGCATGGTAACTACTTAGTTTTAAAAATGCTGAAACAGTGACCGAATAAATTAGAACGTTGAAACAGATTGACTTATAGGCATGGTTTATGATTTTAAAAGACGAAGCAGATTTTAAGACTTAAACATGATTTCTAACAAACAATACTAATACAAACTCTATGGTCATAATTTCTAACCAATGAAAATTAATAGAAATCCTATAGGCATGATTTCTACGGTAAGCAAGTAGCAGGTAGTTTGACCCTCCCCCATATCAGTCCCTTAAGTATTTTATTACATCGTCAGAGTTTATACAATAAATTATTACAGACCAAATAAATGAATGAGAAAATAATTAAAAGAAAATAAAAAGAATCCAAATCTTTGGAGACTCCCCACTCCCGGGCAACTCTTCACTGCGTAACCTGTCAAATATAACATAGGATTCGGAGGATCCTAATATGACCCATAGAACTACCATTGACATGTCAGAGTTCCTGAGAATCTCCCGGATTCTAGGCAGTGCTTATGTCAAGGCATGGGAATACATTAGGACCTCCGTATTCCACAAAATACAATGAAAACAAACCCGAGCCAGAAGAAAAGGTGATCACATAAACCAACCAACAATAAGAAAGAATTAATTAGTCTCTTTTGCAACTAATAGTAGCCTATGAGTAAGAAACATATCAAGCCAGCGTGAAGCAGATTTTAAGTATACATCAAAGATATACATAGAGCAAACATAGATGAACATAGGCAAACTAAAGTACACGTTCTAAATCATTAGTAATCACACGTATGAATTAAAGTATGCATCGATAGAGACTAACCAATGAGATGCAAACAACGAAAAAATATTCAGAGTCCCACACTTAGCAATCAACAGCTTGTCCGAAAGAAGAGAGTTCTTAAGATATGAGAGTAGTGAATGTGTAAAGTCTGACCCCCAATGAGAAGAGAGATTGTCTTTATATATTGAAAGAAAAGAACTCACTTAAGGGAAGAAAATAATTCTCAGAGTTAATCAGGGAAAAGTAATAATACACAGAATAAATCAGGGAAATTTTTACCTTAGTTAACTAAGAGAATCAATTAGCAGAAGGTTTCTATTTTACCATAAATAAGTTGTCTAGAAATAAGGAAAGAATAAGAAATACTTTACATGGTAAATTTTGGGCAATTAGAATAAAACTCACCATAAGCAATTAAGTACTAAGGCCAACTAATTTAAAAGAACCAAAGAAAGGAGGACAGATTGATTTCGGGTGTCCAGCTTTCCATAATTATCCATGCTGAAATTATTCACGTTGTCTAAGAAAAGGAATCAATCTCATGTAATGGAGGTGTGGATTTACTAATTAAAGTTAAGCAAGAATAAAGAGGAGCCACATAGACATGCATAATCAACTAGCATATTTGAACAATTTTGACTTTGCCAAATCATATAATTTGTCAATACCACAATCCTTTCCCAGAAACTAGGAGTTTGAGCCAATCCAGTCAACACATATCAAAATTATTCAAGTACTAATTCGAAATAGGGAAGATAAATCAACCAAAAGGATGATGACATGCTGTCCATAATTTGAACTTGAAAGGAAAAGATACAAACAAGTCCATTTGCTTTAAAAGATAGACAAATAATCATGGCTGCTCTAAACATGCAAAGGAGGGGAAATATAGATCACGCTTAAACCAATCAATTACGACGAGCATAAAGGATCCCTGCTCATAGAGTCAATCAAGCAATGGAATCATGGAGATCATTCTACTCTCATGCTCATAAACAACCCATATAACACAACCTTAGAACTAAGCACAAATTTTCAGAGTCACAAAATCTATATTCCAATCAACTGGTAAACGAGCTATGGATTAATACATTGGGGAAATTGAATTCAATACAAAGACACTCACCAGTTTTAGGTTTAGAACATAACAACAGTATCCAATATGCTTATATATCAATTTTACAAAACAAACTCATAATAGAATTTCCAGAATTTAGGCTAGAAGTAAACAACAAATTATGTTATTCACATACGACAACCCATATGAGGTAATTGTCACAACATCACAGGATTCAAGCACTAATCCGTAACCAAATGATACTATTTTCACATCTCACAAACTGGTAATAGCAAGAGAAAATGATGAACTTAAATCAGGAAATAGACCAAACCCGGAATAGATTCACCATAATCTCTCACAAAATATAGTTTTAAAGACACATCCATCATTCGAAACTTGGCCATGAATATCAGTGGTGAGTGCATGTGAGGCTCCCTTTATCGATGCTTTCCAAAACTCCCGAAGAAGATGAAGCTTCCAATACTTTGGAATTTCTCATTGAAGCATAAAAGGGAGGGGGTTATTCCTGTTTTAGTTGTATTTTGGTGTGGGTGGAGGTGGCCGATGGAGGAAGAGGGTGGAGCGAGGCGGTGATGGCGGGCCATCGCCCGTCAATATAGAAGAGAAGAGGGAGAGCTTGGGGAGAGAGAGAGGGGGCGACCGCTGGTGGTTCGATGGTGGTGGGCTGCCGTCCATCGGCGTAGGACAAGAGAGTGTGGGGTTGAGGAAAGAGTGGCGGAGGGAGAAGGGTGGTGTTGGTTGGTTGAGCGCCGGAGCGGAGGGGGTGGCGATGGTGAAGTGAGGTGGGCGGAGGGATTTTAGAGAGAGAGGAGAGTGAGATAGAGGGTGGCGGCTGGTGGAGTTTTTGAGAGAAATTGGGTTAGGGTTGGGGTGTTGAGGGATTAAAAGGGAAGATATGAGGGGTTTAATCTTAGCCGTTGATCATATCAGATCAACGATTGAGATTGGGTTTGATAGGTCATCTGAAATTGGATTTGGAATTTAAAAATGGGCCAGATTAGTTCAAATTGAGGCTAAAATCTGAATAAATTGAGTAGAAAGAGGCTAGGATTTAAATAAATTGGGAAGGCAAAATGTAACAGGGCTGGTATTTGATTAATAACATACTAGATCTATATAATTTGATAGATAAAATAAAAATTGACGTAAAATTAATGACATATAATATTGTAATGACCCTTCCGGTCATTTCCACGTTTAAGTCTTGAAGTCAAGCAAATTGACAAAAGATATCGTAAGACCTTTAACAAATTTTCTGAACTTTGGGTCAAATGTGTCAGGGCTTTTCTCCCAAAATATAAGGAGTTAGAAGTCCCCCGAGATACCAAATCGAAGGTCTACGAGTCTAGTTTCCAACGCACAAAACCTCACATCCAACTGATCTCGGAGTAAAGAGTTATGATTGTTTTACCGCGGACTGTCTGGCAGAAAACGGGTTGCGAATTGACTCGCGAACCAGGTCGGGTTAAACGCGATTTAAGCCTCGATGTCATGTTGTAAAATGCCATTTCAGTTCCGAAACAGTGATAAAATATAAGGGAGGATCCCGAGAGAATTCTTGAATATCGAAATCGTGCGTAGGCGAATTACGAGCCTAAACTTAAGAACTTTATTAGTATCGTGCGTGTATTTGAAATATTTATTTAAAAGTTGAATTTGGTAAAAATTATATTATTATTACCTTTTTAAAATATTTTAAAGGTTTATGGAAAATATTTTTGATACGTTATAAGTGTATACGTATTTATTTTATAAGGTTTTTATACTCCGTAATATTTTAACGGAGATAGTAAATTTAGCTATGTTAAAAGTTATTATAATATAGTAGGTTTTATTGGAAATGATTTTCTAATGATTATGGTATATTTAAAATATTATATTTATTTTACCACGAATTTACGTAATACCCGAATATATAAATAACGGGACGAAAATATCTTTAGTACTGCCACCTCCACTCCACGTGTTGGTGGAGGGGGTGGCCAGCAACCACTAATAGTGAATGGTGACACTTTCTCAATTGAATAAATCAATTGTGAATTGATTCACTTAGTGCTATTATATAAACCCACTTTAAGCAATTAGCAATTGCTTGCTAAATGCTGCCAATTCATTTAAGTGCCAATTCACTTTAAGCAATTAGCACTTGCTGCTAAATTGCTGCCAACGATTGATGATACTTCTTGAAATATAATTGTGGTAAAATTACCACAGTACATTAATTATCTACGTCAAGGTATTCCGTCCCAAATCCGATTCCGATTCCGATTTAGTTTTGGATTTTCTCGGAGTAGTTCGAGCTTGGACATCGTTGTTCCAGCAGCTTGTCGTCGGACGACAGGTAGGTTACGGCTTATTTTCCCCAGACTCCGTATATATAAAATAAAATTGTATTAATGGGCATCCTTGGGTGGGTTTATTAGGTTGGTACCACAGACCTTGACTGCTTTATTCATGTCCGCCTATTTTTATTCCTCCGTTGCTTGTAGTATTTGCGGATACATTTTATTTACCTTTGTGGTCCTGCGAGGCCTTGTTGACTCTGGAACATAGAAGGTGGGACTTTTGGGAATGTCCGCGAGTCCCGGACATAGAATTATCCTTCTAGGCTGGTTATGCTTGCTGAGTAGCTGTGGGCCTGTGCAGGGTCGATAGGTTGATTGTGAGCTGCGGGGCAGCTATTGTGTGTGATCATACCATTTCCATGCATATAAAGAGGTTTTATCCATGTTTTACTGTGGTTTTGGCTTCGGGCCTACTGGCACTGTTTTCTAAACCTTGCATGGCCCGGGGGGCCCGTTTTTGATGGAAATGATTTGGAAATGGTTGATTTCACTTGTGGTTTAAAATCATCAGTTTTACGATTATCACTAGACTCGGCAGGGCCGGAGTGCTAGTTGAGTTTCTTACTACTTGAGATGATTTTTAGCCTCGGTTGGACCGAGCACATGAGATGACTTTTTACTGTTTAGACCCGGCGACGCCCGGGCACCCTTGGAGGGGTTTTTGAGATATTTTTCTACTATTTTTAGTCCTGGACAGGGTCTGGGCATGCATATTCGAGACTGGGTCTCTATCTTGATATCGAGACTGGGTCTCTATCTTGATACATGTTCTGATACTGAGTTTTGGTATGGGGTCGGGGACCTCCATGGACCTTGCTATCCGGGCCAGGGGCTACGGGCAGCGTGTGCCGGAAGAGGGGTATACGGGGGAGTAGAGGTATACGGGCACAGTCCTTCCATGGAACCTACCTGCTGGGCCGGATCGGCGCCGGAGGAGGTACATACAGAGATACTATGGCACTTGAGATCTTCATGCATCATATCATTCATGGTTCGAGGTTCCACCTTTGTTTGCTGTTTGCTGATTG